>OX103979.1:60260044-60392398 GCA_944470395.2 Schistosoma turkestanicum
AATANAAAAACTTATTTCCAGTCTGAGTTTCTGTCTTTGACTGAGTTCAGAGATCACAGCTAGTGAATGAATTTGTTGATTTTAAAGAGCAATAAAGTTGGTTTGCCCCAAAACAGTTTTCCTTTTTTATTCTTTCCTCCATTTCTTCTACTATCTGCAATTTTCAAATTCAAACAATAGTTAAGCATGTCAATTTCTTTCATCCTTCAAATGAATGAGTTCTTAGTACACGATTATCTTTTTCGAATCAACTTATACTTAATTCTTCTCAATGAGAAAATTACTAACTTTAGTTAAAAATATACAGCTGTCGTATTGAAGATTTTATGATAAAAACCTATACACATTGAAATCATCAAGCAATCATTGTTGGACCACCATTAGAATCCTGAAAGCACTGGATGACTGTTTCGTCCTGGTGTGGGACTTATCAATAGTGAGCATCCCCGACTTCTGCACCTCGCAGTATGCCAACCCGGGACCTTCGGTCTTGCACCCAAAGCTAGTCACTAGCGAGCGCATTTTACGATTTTTCAATTAGAGTTATGGAGATTATTGTTGTTACTCCTGCGAGGTGAGGGAGTCGTGGATGTGCACTGTTGATGAGTCCCATACCAGGACGAAACAGACGTTAAATGCTTCCCCGTTTCTAATGGTAGTCTAACAATGATTGATTGATGATTTCAAAGTGTAAAAACAATAATATCCATAACTCTAATTGAAAAAACCCAAACGTTTAAGGATCAAGTTAAAAATTTGACTCAGAGACTTTTCAAGATTACTAGTAAATCAGAAAACAAGTGATGCGAATCTACTATTGGTTCTTCTGTCTGTAATTTAAACGTAAGTTTGATATAACAGTTGTTTTATATAGCTTATTTCGGTCATCTACAATTTCTTGGAAGATCATACAAAACCGTCAGTATTCAAATCATTTGAATGTAAGTGGTTTCGATGCTTCTGTCCATGTAGTTTTGTAGTAAATATTTAAGATTCCAGTTCGATAAGTGTGTCGTGTCACTAGATCATAATAGAATTCTTAAAATAAATAAGACTACTCATAAAAACCATTTCAAATGTCATTAGCCTTCACGTAAGATTTTCTTCCAATATCACATGTTCTTTCCTTGTTTTATTACTATTACTGCACGTGTTTCATTAAATTGATAGTATAATCAAGGTAAGCGATTTAGTTCAATAGATTAGGTACAAGCACTTCAATAATGAAATAACCATTGAGTCAACCTGTCAGAACAACGATAACACCTCATGTTGTTTACTCGAAATTTATAGTTCAGCGATAGATAATTTGTATGTTATTATTAACGAAATGAAAATTTGTCAGTTTTCGGTCATTAAAATGCTCGAAATCAATATAAATACTTATTGCGAAGAGAAAAAGTGAATTGAATCAAGATTGCGCTAAACTAAAAAACATGCCACCTCCTAAAACAGATTTTTTCAAAGTACTTGATCAGATTCAGTGCATAATCAAAAGTGTTTAATGAAGCTAGCTATTATTCTCCTACGTTCATTTTCACTCTAAATCTCGATCCTAAGTTTCTGAAGTTCGTAAACAAACAGACGGTAAAAAAAATCGCATAATAGCTGATGCTAGCTTGTGTTGGAAACCCTAATCCTTAATTGTAAATCCAATTCAGAATTCTAGCTTAACTATTAACACATAGTCCTAACCTTTTACATTAGAGCTGGTGTCAGTGGGTGACGAAAACTGTATGAGATGATAGATTTAACCCTTAAAACTAGCCTGACTCTTAATATGAGGAAAATTGTTGAATAACTAGGCGGTGTTTCTTAATTGATCGACAGGTCTCCCAAAGTTGTCAGTATCTTATACTTTTAAGTTAATGACTAATTAAAAGGATTTGAGTTATCCAGTATTCGTGATTCTGTTTTAAACAGTCTCATTTGGCATATGTGGATTCTGAACAGGTTAACTTGATACTGTTATTATGTCATATATAATATAATTTTTCACTACAGAGCTGGAGATAGTTTTTTTCTATTGAAATCATGAATGAATCATTGTTAAATCATCATTAGAAACCTAGAATCACTGGACTGCAGTTTCTTCCTTGAATAGGACTCAGCTTTGCGTTCGCACGACTCACACGTTCAAACGCTTGACCTGTGAACCACTGAGCAGGTATCCAATGGTGAGAAGACGTGACCAGTGGAGTTCACTCATTTTGGATGTAGGCAGTAGCTATAGAAGACAATGGATGAGGTTACGCTAAACCTTAGATTGATCAGAGGTAGGAATCAACACCGTTTGATGTCGGCTCAGTGATCTAGAGGTTGAGTGTTCGCTTGCAAGATCGAAGGTCTTGGTTTCGATTCCTGCGAGTATCAGGAGTCGTAGATGTGCACTTCTGCCGAGACCCATACCAGGACGAAACGGCAATCCAGTGTTCCCAGGACTCTAATAGTGGTCTAACAATTATTGATCAATGATTTCAAGGTCGATAATAAATAGTTAGTTTCTATCTCAACTTATTAGCTTCAGGGAAAATGCATTGGGTGCAAGTTACTGCACTCAAGTCTGAATGTGAACATCAACACTGAGATTCAGGTACGTCCAGCTTACGTATTCAAAATAACGAACTATTCGTATCCCAGATTCTACTGCTACCCACAATTCATCCCTTCTATCATATTATTATTTGTCGAAAGAATTAAAGCTAATTTACTGTCATGCGAATCCACATGTCCGGATACGAATGTGATAGCTATCCAACAGATGGATTATTAAATTCAATGTATTTTGTCTAAGAACAGTAAAATCTAAACATAAAATAGAAAACAATGGAAACACCTACAGTCAATTCGAAAGATGCATGCATATATAAAAAATCAACATATTTACCTCGATCGTTCTATGCACAAAGAATGCATGTTCCTGATGATATTTCCCTCTTAATTCATTGAAGAATGTAAAGTTGATTGATGTTATCTTATTCAATGTCTATCTTAATATGTAATTAAAATCTTCACTTGACCTCTACTTTGTGTAAACAGTTGACTACAATTTATATTCATTGTTTATGTACTTTAGTAGTCCCAAGTAATTACATAATAGTACAGAAATGTATCATGTATTTTTTTCTGACTAAATATTAAACCAAGTTTGTTGCCGATACAAATAAAAATTTTCGTCATTTTATTTTGCTCTTCACCTGGGCAATACGTCGCATCGTGTGTTAACCTCTATTTTTTAGGACCATTTCTTGGCATACATAAAGGCACTCAGTTACATTTAAATTCTCAGGCTTATTTCTTAAAGTTCACTGTACCATACAAAATGAATTGGTGACTTCAGTAAACAATTAAACAGCTGACTAACGGCAAATATTCAAAGACAAATGACTGAAAATGTTCTAATTTTTTTCAGAATTAAATAACACTACAAATCATGTCAATGAAAGTTTATGTATTTTGTATCGCGTTGTAAATACTGATCAATAGTCATGATGTATCATTCACTCTTGGTAATCTTCTGGAACTATTCTATGAACACGGTAAAACGGTCGTCTTTAGGCCTATTGATTGCTTTAAAGTATCATCCACACTGCGAAAACGCTATTATACACACTATTTTTGTGTCAGTTCTCTATATTCGTATCTCTTGTGGGTGAATAGATGAAATACAGACTAAATGTTGACCGATTTCAGGTGCTGTGCATACGCTAGACAAAACCAACTTTTCAGGATTATTACACTTAGGAGCATACTATTGGATAAATTAAGCGATCTTCTTATTGGTTGTAAAATTCATGTGCATGTCACAATTCTTTGACAATGAAAGTCTACAACAATAATAAATTTTGATTGGTTGACCACCTGATGTCTTAATTAGAAAATTGATCAGAGTTGGACTTTATAAATCAGCTCTCTTAGATACATATAAAAGTCATTCAGTCATGACATCATTTACTCTGTCAGATTCTCCCTGCCTGTAGCTGGTCATCTTCTGAACCGCGCGAAGTAGACGTGTTCATGAGCAGTGCAAACACAGTTAATCCTCAGGAAGCTAACGAAAACAAGAATCATGTTCCTACAGTGATGCTGGCTAAAGAAAATCCAGGGGGTTTAGTAAGTGAAATGTTTCTTGTTTCCGTTTGCTTTTGGACTTGATAGCTTAATATATTCGTTAAAAAAAGTGTCCACAAGAAATAATAACTTGTTTAAATACTGTTCGTAGTTCATCAAGTTATCTATATTTATTGAAAGATTTCACTCCAGAGAGGATGCATTTCTTACATCCGAAAGGGAATACAAAATGCTTCCGAACTGTTTCATTATGAAAATCTAGTCGTAGATGAAGCAAGTTCGGACCAGAATTGTGTTTTTGAGGATCATTTGAACATGTAAAGACAAAAGATGCAATTTACGTATGATACTTAAAGCATAGTTTTGATTCAAATAATTATATTTAAATTAAAGATTTTTTAATATCAATCCATATACATCTGTCATAACGACTCATTAATAAATCTAACATCATAAATTACTATCACACTTTTTTGTATGAATTAACTACTAGTCTATTAAAGCATTTGCCCGAAGTGTCTGCACACAAATTGTCACAGATCATTCGGGATATGTAAGTAAGAATTAATGGCTTTAGACTGTTGTTAGTTATTTACGTATTTTGACGGTAGTAGATTCTAAATACAACGGTAAACTAAGTATTAACGGACATCTTCCATTAATTGAATTTCGTGTAGTGTCATCCTGAATTTTTGATTATTGGATCCTGATCCTGAACCAAGTGTTTGAACTGGATATCAAGTAGCATTTCTATGATTTCTATTCAAACTCTAGATGGTTTACTGCATCCGAAATTCTTCTTCATTTTTGTTCTATAGTGTGAGATCACTGTAAAAGATGAAAAAGGAAATGATCTAGAAATAAATTTAGATTCAGAAAAGCAACAAACACGTGGTGGTTGGAATGGAAAATTGGAATTCGTTATGACATGTATCGGTTATGCCGTCGGTCTTGGGAATGTATGGCGTTTCCCTTATTTATGTCATAAAAACGGTGGAGGTTAGTTATTTTCTGCTGTTTGTGAATAAATATTTTAGCCCAGTTCGTTCTGAATAGATCTTTTGCTTAGGATTCTAGGAATATTTTTTTACTTGATAGAATCATGAAAAATAGCATTCATGATAAAATGCTTTCCAATAATTCAATATACATTTACCAGCAAATTACGTATAATACCTAGTAACCAATCGTTGCTTCAGGATTGGTTTGCGTCGGCACTAGAACTAGTGATAGGGAGTGAAGCAGTTGAGCGTGTTTACCGTTCCACTTACTTGGGGAGTTTCACCATCGCTGGTGTCTGACGGAATCTCAGAGGGCTCAACTCGCTTTTGCCAACTTGCGTCATTTTTGGCGTAGGCGGAATGTCCATCTATCGACCAAAGGATGAGACTACTGTGCAGCGGTTCGCCCCATCCTATTTAAGGGGTGCGAAACATAGCCATTAAGAACAGAGTATATTCATAGATTGCTAGTATTTGACCGTAGGTACCTTCGAGGCATTGTTTGTGTATCCTGGGACAACCGAGTAAGCTATGCTGTTGTAAGGAAAAGAGTGCTAGGTAAGGATAGTAAATCAATTGATGAAGTAGTGAATCTTCGTCAGATGAGATCGTTAGGACATGTGGTACGAATGCTCAACCACAGACCGCCTCGATAAGATGTTTTTGTGCTGTAGGAGTAGACTGCAAGCAAGCCAGGAGCGGCCAAACCAAAACATGGCACAAATCCATGAATTCACTGACAAGTGCACTGAGTCATGTTGGTAGATGTAGGCTACCTGGTAGGGGTCCGTGAGGTGATAGTGACTGAGGATTAGAGACCTTGGATGACATGGCTCAGAATCGTTTACATTGGCGCAGGTGCATCCATTCTTTGTATTCTCTGAAATTCTAGTCTTCTGAATTCCTTGTTACCCTTCTCTTTCTAAATACGTTTCACTGAATTATACTTCTTGAATAATATTTTTCGAACCCTAGTTTTCTCCATTAACGCAAATACGTCAACTCGCTCTACCACAATGGGATTTGAATAGACAATTGCTTATGTGTGGTAATATAGTATGGCAACCTGAACTTAGGTACGTACGTACGAAGTTCTGCGTTATAACTGACCTGATCTGATCTGGTGTAGTAACCAAAAGCTAACTATAAGCAAAGTTAGTGTAGGATTTATGACAGTCTATTTATTATTTGATTCCTAATTGTTGACAAATTATATGTACATCAAAGTGCTGCTCAGTCTAATTGGTCATCAAATACTGTCCTTTGTAGCGGTCCCATTTTATGCTACTCTGAACGGTTGATTGAACTCGTATCATCTGCGCATATTTATGTTTTATTCAGTTTACAGACTGACTGTGAACTGGGATGCGCTTGATTTATAATATTGGCTTCTTTATCATGGCATCGCTGTTTAGATTATCAACGTAATTGGTTGATGCTATATACATCGATTTTTATAGCCTTGTTTCGTTTCCCTCTAAAATTGGTTTCGAACAGTCCATCTTGGTTCGTTTAACTAGTGAGCAGACGAATTTCACTAGCGCAATAGATTCGTAACTCTAATATATCAAAACATGCGGAGTGAAAATTACATTTCTCTGACCGCATATCTATTTAACTGGCAATGGGTTCGTTTCGTACCTATTGATTCTTTAAGTTTCGTTGATATTCAAAACACCAGTTTGAATAAACGGGTATTAATAGTCTAACTCCATTTTCGCTCAATAATTAATTATGCTGTAGACTGGGTTAGATCCACATTTCGTGTTTTCAAAAAAAATTTGCTGTAGATTGTTAATGATGCATTGACATTATTGTATTTCTAATTACAGAATAGGCAATTATTTGCGTTACTGAGGATGTGTCAGGACTGCAATTGATCGGTTTTTTACTATATATAAATCCTCTGATCGAATCGTCTATTTACGACATTTAACCTTTAGTCTGATTATTTTAGTAGTGTAATTTTGGACATGACTTTAATCTTATTTTGGACTCAAGAAATTAGAAACTTACTAATGCCATTATACTCACTGAACTTTTTAGTGATTAGGTGAACTCAGTGAATAATGCTTTGGAGCGAAACGGGACTGCACTTGAATATTAGTGTTCACATCAACGCTGAAATCCAAGTGCATCCAGCGGATTAGTCACACATAGGATGAAATGCGTTTCCTGTATAACACAACTATATTCCAGTTATACTGAACACTTGTGAACTTCCACCGGTTTATACTCTGTGTACAATTAGTCTTCATGGTTTTGTCTTGTTGCAGTGTATACATGAACAGTCAGACTTAACAATAATTTAATGTCGATCTTTAAGTTGACGAGATCTGTGCTATTAAGGAAACTAATTTGATTTCTATATATGTACGTTCTAGATTTGATAATATGTACCCATCCATATGTTGATTAATTATTGATGAAAAACTTATTCTACATCCATGTAGCATACATAACATTATATCAAGTAAGTGTTTCATCATATTTATGGTTACTATAAGCAGGACTGTGATATGTTACTGTAACTTTTTATGTACTTTAAGTACTGATTGGTTTACAATGTTCTCTCGGTAGAAATCACAGCTATATCTAAGCATGAAAGTATAATTTAGTCTATAAATTAAGTATCTTTTTATACAACTTCTTAAAAATACAAACAGATTTGTTTATTACACTTGGATTCACAAAAGGTTCATTAAAAACAGTATAATATGAAATTCAGTAGGTATTTTGTGATTGATCCGAGAAAATTCATCTAAGTAAGGAAATCGGTTCCACTTTATATTGCTTGTAATTACAGGAACCTGTGTTGTGTTGAATTCATGTCATCTTCTAGGTATTATTTAAAAAATCTAACGTATGTAACTATACATATTTGTAATGTTTCATGTGATCGATTCACAAATTTAAAACTGTCTTGTTGAATTTATTTATGATAATATTATCTTTGCATGTATAGTGTTATGGTGATTGTTGTAGTTCATTGAAATCATAATATTATCAGTCCATTTTCGAAGTGTGAAACATTCACTTTAATCTAGTTTAATATAAGATACACAGTTTTCAATGTTACTTCAATTCAGTCAACTTCTAAATTTGTATTCTTTTAATGTTAGGTGCATTTCTCATCCCTTATTGTCTGATGCTGATACTACTTGGACTTCCTTTATTTTTTCTTGAATTCGCATTTGGCCAATTTGCAAGTTTGGGTCCCATATCTGTTTGGAATATCAGTCCATTATTCAAAGGTGAGTATTTTTTTGTAATTTTATGTTGGAAATTGTTATAATCTGATAAAAAAGTTTGTTTCCAAGTTCCCCATATACGTAGAAATTGATTTATTACAACAAAGATGGATAACTCATACCCGATTATGTTGAAGTCTTTCTAGACATATCTGTTCCAGAGTTGTGTTTAGATAATGTACTATTCAACTTCATTTTCCACAAATTCTCACAAATTAAGTTCTTATCATTCTATCATACTGCTCTCACTTATTCAACACATTTCCGAAGACCATTATTGCAAATGGGCTAAGAGATTAATAAAATAATGATTCCATTTCATCAAGTAAATGGCAAACAATCATGCATGTGATTTTTATCTAACATGACAAGGTGTATCTCTTTGAAACGGTTTTTTCTCGAAATATGATCACTCTTACTTAGCCTTAGCTAACACTCTGATTCTCTGATCGAGCTTATCCATTAGCAGGAACTTTCATTCCCCTAAGTCCTACTACGACGAGCAGATCAGCTAATAAGCTGATAAATAAACATAAAAACTTAAGGTCTGTTGACGATGCCGTACTGCTGAATGTTTCGGGATATGAATGAAGAAAGAGCTTTCCACCATACAGTCAGCGTCTGCAGTAATGTTTTCTAACAATATAAGAGATAGGTTTGTTAAGGTTGGTTCTGATGATTGCACACACTACCTGCCATCACCAGAAGAAAGAACTTTAGAATACTGCGATGATATATGAAGAACTTCTCGGAAAAAGCTCCTGTGTAACTAGGATCAATAAGTCGTTTCTAAGGGATCGGTCACGCTCTTCAGTGATCAATTTCGCTCCTAACCTAGTCTCTTTTCCTCATGCCTTAAGTTAAAGTATCCTTTCATAGTGTGGGTAACCGGTTAATAACAACCGCACTCAGTTCGAAATCCACACAAAATTTATCGTTCACTTAAAACGTTTTCACAAACTGTTACGTAAAACATGTGATAATTTTCAAAATCCCTTTTTACTGATCGTTCGAATAATGCGTTTCCTCTTACTAATCTAGTATTAGACATGGGATAGAAGTACGTGTAATTAAAGCATAGTCTACTTCACTGCTTTAGAATTATTACTTGTACCTTTCTTCGAGGATATTTAGAAGTACGGAGAGTTACAGTTCATTTTAATGTTTGATGATTAAGTATAATTGACGTCTATACTCTATCCATTGCAGTCAATTGACGATACAACGATTACATTATTTCATTAAAATCACGGATCGATCAAAGTTAGACAACCATTGAATACGACTACTCAGTCCCTGTGTGATGTCTCAGCAGCGTGCATTCGAGATACTGAAACAAGTAATATAACTTATAACCGTTGGACGCTTAACCTCTAGACCATTGAACGGGGATCCACTGGTATCCATGCCGAACTTCAGTCAGTCCACGATACCGCACAACCATTTCCCATTCTTTTTGTTGCGTTCGTTGCGGCTGTCATAGTCTAGCTTCGCTGGTATCGGCTTTTACGCTATTTATTTTTTCAATGAGTGGTAAAATTAGTTGTCATGGCGATACCGATAATAATACTTCCTTGGCAATACTTTCAGGCATCGGCTACGCAATGGTCATTTTATCTTGGATACTGGTTGTATACTATCAAATTGTTGTAGCGCATTGTCTATACTTTTTATGCGCTAGCTTTACAAGCCGATTACCTTGGACAGACTGTGATCCAGCTTGGAGTAGTCCCAATTGTATGGATGCATCTCGTGGTAAGCTTTGTCAATTAATACTTCGATTTTTGCATTGATGTATAGCTGTTCAGCCTAACTCATAATCTAATCTTGGCAAATAAATTTAGGCAACAATTTCGGAAGCGTGTTGCTGAGATCTATGCTCGGAGAAAACGGCTGTTCTATGCTTGCTGGTTTTCAGTGGTTTTTTAACTAAAAGGTATTCTGCCATGTTAAGTGTGAAGTTGTATTGCTTTTAGGTTAAAAAAAAGTACATTTCTTTTCGGTATTAACTGGTAGAGCTAATGATAAGAGGAATTCTAATAACAAGATCAAATTGACTATGGCATATACACGTATTTAATGGGAGGACTAAGAACTAAAGGTTATCAATATTTCATTTACTGAAGGTTGTAGAAGACTTTTCGTCTGTTTGCTTCCACAACCCAAGACCATCGATCTCGCGTGCGATACGATGTTCACTGCTTCCAAGTTTTTCATGATGGTTTATTGTGGATTGATTCAGGATTTCACTAAAATTCAAAAATCATATATATATATACATAATTAGAGAGTTTACAGCAATCACCACAAATTTTCAAGTAGTTTCTAATCAACGAGAAATCTAAAATAGGAAAATTTTGCAAGAAGTAAACAGATTTTAAACAACAAATGAACATGTCAGTTTGTTCCACAGCTAACTTGGCTTCTAAATCTAACATATATACTCGTTCTTACGGACAGATTTCTCATCTTCTCAAATACTTGAAAGAACCCAAATAGATTATCAAGAGTCCCTAAATTATTCCTAGGTGGAATTAAGGTTAGGGTTCGCATAAAACACTGCCACCAACTATAGTGTGAAGCGCTCTGCAACCATATTAATAAGTGAATCCAAGAGACATTATCTGATAAGTTCATTTATGAAATATGATGCTACCAAGTTAATGTTGACTTCCGGATTAAGGATCTAGGATTAGGATTTAGGAATAATTTTGATTCCCGACTGATAGTTCTGTTGTGATTTTGGTAATTTAAATATATTTCGTTCGTTTACTCGAAACTATGCAATCCACAAATAGGTAACTGAGTTCTTACAAGACATTGTAATACGTTAGTGCACTAAATTAGTCTATTATTAGGTCTAAACAAAATAAAAAAATAGGGGTTGCAATCGAATATTCAACATTCATCAACTTTTTTGAATGATTTCCATTACCGATTGTTGTTCGATTTTTCTACCATGCTCAGAATCTTGTCTGCATTCTAATCACTTCTTGACTAAATAACACCATTTTAAGTTTTGAAAATCGTTTTAATTTGTAGTTGAAATGTTTCTTTATTTGTTCACACTTTAAGAAGTAATTTTACTTCCCATCGAATTAACTGTTAGCTTAATAAATCATGTATGTGTATGTGCTTTTTTATTTTACAGCTAACTTTACGAATATAACAAATCCTAAGGCTCCATCAGAAGATTATTACTTGTGAGTAGTATATGCCTCCTAAGAAAATCAGCTTTTTTCGCTCTATATGCTTCTTTTCGTTGATGATAACGTAATTAGTCATCCACAGCTTCAGATTGACATAGTACTAATGCTTCACTTATTTCGATCTTGATGGCTAGGCAGTGGAACAATTTGATGAATAATAGCTGTGGAGGGACATCTGTACATAAGATAATGAAAGGTGGAGATTCAAGTTAGACTCCAGAATCTAATTTTTCTTATGAAGATTAACAACTGCCGACTAACATCAAACATAGTAGTAGTCATTTAGACTATTACATTTTATTTACATTTTGATTAAACACTTTTCGGTATTTATAATATTTATAAAACCATGTTGAACGACATCAGACTATCTTTCAACTTTAAAGTCGGTATCATGAACATTAAGTTACTTTTGAATCAATTCACCATAGTAATATATTTGTACAAATAAAAATAAAAATAATAGAAAATTTATCATTTTATGTTTTGTTGTAAGTGACAATTCATCAGCTACTGCGTGAAGTACACTTCGAAAGTAGACACTCATCTATCTATCACTTTTTCATTAACCATTTACCATTTAAAAGTTAACTCTTGTTTTTATTCTTTTGCTTTAGTAATGAAGTACTTAAACTAAGCTCTGGACTTGAAGAATTTGGTACACCAAGTTGGTCATTAACATTGTGTTTATTAGCTTGTTGGATAATTTGTGCATTAGCTGTTATCAAAGGTGTTCAATCACTTGGTAAAGTAAGTTGTTGGTTAATTCCAGAATTGAGAAATAACATTCAGTGCACATATTAAATTTCAAGGATGATCTCATTTGTGTAGTTTTTCCTCGACTTTTAAGAAATACAAACATATACATATATAATATATAATATAATATATAGAAATATATATATATATATATATATATATATATATTTCATAATAGGGTTGTGTAGGTTGTTGAGTTTCATCGTAGTCATGAATCGACCGATGTTAGACGACTATTAGAAATCTGAAAGCACTGGGCGGCCGTTTCTTCTAATTATGGGACTCATTAGCTGTGCTCACCCATGACTCCCTTAAGCGGGAATCTAATCCAAGACCTTCGATCTAACGCGTGAACACCTAATCTCTCTTATATATATATATATATATATATATATATATTCAAAGCCTCAATGAAGTGTTATGGTAAAATAATGTTATTCAAACAAACTAGGTTGTACGAGTTCGACTTGTTGGTGTTAGTAGATGATGATAATAAGCTTTTATTATTATTTTTCAATCGCTATTCATGTTTTTATCAATCAATTTGTTAATTATACTTCCCAAATCATCAATTAGTGTTTTTAGAGAAAGGGGAAGAAAATCCAAAACTGTTTGGATATCTATATTGCCCAAACTAAATAATACTGTTCAGAACTAATAAATGAATGTTATGATCTGTTGAACTGGTCCATGTAGGTAGACAATCTACTAAATATTCCCATTGAGAAAATTGGAACAACACGTATCAACGAACATTATTGTTTTCAATCAGATTGTCATCGGGCTTGAATATTGAAAGAGTTAAACCAATCAAAACAATTTATAAGTCAGTAACCACAATGAAATGGATTACGTAACTACACATAATCAGCAAAAGTACAAGTTGGTGATAAGAAGAATGAAGAACCATAACAAAAGTTTTTGTCAATAGTTCAACTTTGAAGCGGTAGTAGGTCAGACTTGGACAAATGTACTTGGAATAAACATAAAGCTCTAGTAAAATTACTTGGTAAGAAAAGCATATAAATAATTAGATGGTGAACAATGTAGACAGAAAAACGAAAAAATGACAAAAAATACAGGATGCGAAAAATTGTCGATTTAGTCACAACCAAGGAAGGGACAGGGATGTCACCAATTTCTTCTGAACACATAAACTGAAGTTAGAGGTTCAGATTCCTATGGCTTCTGCTATATGTACTAGACGAAATCGAACTCCGTGGATCACTCAAAATGATTCAGTTTTGCTTAAATTACGACCACTGTCAACCAGGTGTGCCATGAAAGAGCTATGCATTGTTTCTATCTGGCCCTTTCTAAACCATGCTAAATGTTCAATATATCAATAGCTCGCTACTGTCTAAACCTCACCTAACGCAAGGCCTAATGACATCACACTACTAATTTGGATATCAGAACATCATAATTGTTTGAGTAGTAAATGGAAAATAGGATTGAGATACGAGGAAAACTAAAGCATGAACTGATCTTATTTTTCATGACCGGTTTTCAGTTATGCCATTGATGTGTCTGATTATTCACTCCTTTCTTTAATATCTACTTCATGAGAAACTATGGTTCCTTAGCTATTCATCGATTCAATTATCCTTGATTGATTAATTTAATCCTTTTTTTAAATTAAATCCCGTTTTGATTATTCACACAGATAATCATTATGTTGAAAACACTCTTGTTTTTCATTTCTATAGGTATCCTATTTTACAGGCATATTTCCATATATAATGTTAACTATTCTTTTAATACGAAGTGTACTTCTTCCAGGCGCCAAAGATGGTGTACTATATTATTTGACACCTGATTTTTCTCGTTTAAAAGATCCACAAGTATGGGCAGATGCTGCTACACAGATTTTCTTCTCTTTGGGTTGTTGCAACGGTGGTTTGATAACAATGTCAAGTTATAATAAATTCAAGAACAACTGTTGTAGGTACGTTGAAAAAAAACATGAAATGATTTTAATGTAGGAAATTAATCAAGATTATTCACTTTACAGTTTACAAAGTGGACCAATATTTAGATTGCAACCTCACTAATATGAAAGGCAAATTTACCAAGAGTGTTTCATGACTACAACATCTTAAACGTTTTGGAATGTTAAGTGTTATATCCTTGATATGGAAGATATATTCAGTACTTTAATTTACTAGAGTTAAGCTTGGTATTGCACAACACTTGTATCTGATGTTGACTAGATATCATGTTTGCCTTTTTGTTTGCTTGTTTAATATTCAGAGGCCGTATGTTCCATTTATCAATGTCTATTGGTAACGAAGTGTTAAATAACTGTGCTTTTACATTTGGTAACATAGTAATTTCATGAGTGTACTATCCCTCAATTATTACAAAAGCGTTTGGAGATAGGTAATATTCCGTAGTTCATATCACAGATTGATCTTAGTTAAACGTTACCAAACTATGAATCACTCGACAACTGTTTGTCTCTAACACAAGATATCTAAGTGGCCCACACTCATGAGATCTGTCGTACCTACAAGATTAGAGAACCTTCTGTCTCACGAAGAGCGCTTAATCTATGCAGATTATATTGAGTCAATATTCCAAGGTCTACATGTCCAACTTCCTTATGGCTAATTAATTAATCAAGCGAATCAAACTTAGGAACATTTCAAAATAATCTTTCGGAGAAAAAAAAATAGTCATTCGTAAATCATTTTCGAAATACCAAAATTTTAGTTTTCAATCAACTAACTTTTATGCACAAATTCATTAGTTGATAAATATGCGATAGTAAAATTCGCTCACTCATCATTTGAAACATGTGTGTGCACTGGAAATCATTAATTAATAATGTTATTAGAAAGAAAAAAAAACTATCAATTACCACACTAAACACACTAAACAATGAACACAATGAAATTCCAAGCAAGAAAAAAAGTAATCAAGAATCATTGATGTTTCTTTCATGAATATTTTATTTTTTTCAATGATTTTAACAGTCTGGTCATTTCAGTTGTCATATATATATATATATATATATATATATATATATATATATATATATATATATTTAGTGATAATAGTGTGATTAGTTAGTAAATTGTGATCATGCATGAAGTGTGTGAAAGTTTTTTTAATTACATGGAGTTTAACATGAAGTTTATCGAGATAAATATAGTCAAATAAAATTAGACTGTAGTCTGTCAGTTGTTTACCTATAATTTATTTCTTTTTCATAATTCAATAAAATATTGAATGTGAGTGACTACTTTAAAGAAACTTTGGTTAGTAATTAGTAGGATTATTTTGTTGTTAGTGATTGGTTCTAGGACATTGAATATGAAACTTGTCAATTGAATACTGTCTATCTTGTAGTGTCACTGTTCACTCAAACTCATATCATTTATCACTTATCGCTAAAAGTTTAGTATAGAGATGAGTCAGCGAGGCTCTTGCGCGAAATTCAAATACGGGATACGAACAGTAGAACAGTAGAACTCAGAATGTTTGGAAGGTTTAAAACTGACATGTTTGAACGCATCATTTGATCAATTGTTTTCCAGTAAAATATACATAACAAGTAGACTGTCACTATTTTTAACTACTAATGACCGATCCTCAAGTAAACCTCAATCTCACTGGATTATATTTTATTGTGCGGATTGGTCAAATTGAAGATACCCCTCCAGAAATTCCATTCTCAATTCATCCATCTAAATGGCTAGCTGAAAAAACCTGATTCTAGCCCCCTTGAAATGTTCTATAAGATGGATAATTTGTATATATATAGGCGTATTTGTAGGTCGTTTCTTCTCGATTTACAGTCTGGGCAACCAGAGGAAGATTCTAATGAATCTGGAAATTATATGTAATCTGTTCATATTGTCAAATTATTATCTTTTTCCGTAAACTATCCATTTACAAAGAATGTTTACTGAACGGTTTGGAAATGATTGAAAAATTCCCTAGAGTTATTCTCTCTACTAATAATAAATCCTCACTTATTATGTTCCACTTAAATCAATCAGTTTTTGTTTCAGTCTGCAATGTTTATAGTCAATTCGCAACAATAAAAAAAAACCTTTTTATTTAGTGGTTCATTGACTAATCAGTGAATTGGTAAAATAAGAAAGGCTAAAATGAACAACAATGTCTACGCATGACTTTATCATATTTTCCTACTTAAAATTCCTTTTTTTTGCATATAGACACATTAGTGAATAAAAATTTTGCGGTTGTTGATAAAATTTTCCATAGAACTTCTAATAACTACGAAAATCGATTACAAGAGAAACTTTCACTGTGTATAATGGATTCTCACTAAGATGAATAAGGTTATGTTAAAGAAAACTGTGAACTGTCAAATAAACAAAGTTCATAAAACTACTAAATTCTAACAGGCTATACTACTTCTAATGTGCGATACTTTTGACTTATACAAACGTTTTGCTTATTGACTGAAAAGCGGCTTCAGAATCACGAGGTCATTTCAAGAGTCTCTCTCCAATTCCTTTCTGTACCACACTTTCACCTACATTTCTGCTGTTCGCAAAATGGCATTTACAAATAAATACTTGGGGTAGAACATGCATTAATTATCTACTTGATTGCAGTACTAACTATCACGTTGTCTAGTATTTTTCCATTGATCAAACTATACCCATCATTTTATCATATCGAGCCATCAGTCTGGGGACCAAAACATTGTGGTGAATGTTTAATTTAATTTTGAATGGTTGGAGTTAGCTAACAAGCAGCCCCTAGGCTTAGGTTCCATATGAGGAGAAAGGACTTTCATAGCAAGGTTGTCTAAGTTACGGAATAAATTTGAGATGATTGTAAGATATAAAGATTGTAAAGTCAAAAGGTCACTCTATCTGGTGTAACCCTGACTCAGCCCATATTGAAATCTTATTTCTAGGCCCTAGTTAGAATACGAGAATAGTTAACTATAATTAACAAAAAAGCCCATGATTATGTACATATAAATTAAAGGATCTCAGCGCACCATAAATATGAAATATTAACGTATGCCTCACTACTAGTGAATATCTACGGTAGGAAGCTTAAGAATAGGCTAAGAATTAATTAACAATAATTTAAGAACCGTAGAAGATAGATAAACAGTTTCTGAATTAATTGGAAGCACATTACCAGCAGTAACTTACAACGCTTGTCAATCTCATTTTAACACTGAAACTTTTACTGATATCGATAAAATGTGAATTAACATGAAATCAATAATAATTTGGCTACTTCCATAGCAATGTGTTCATGCCTATTTGTGATTGATACTAATTATGTGAATATGTACAAAACTAACTAACAACGTTAAAATGACTCATTTCTACTTATCAAACTAACATGTGTTATCTACTGAAACGTTGTACCATATTAACTTATTCCATATAAATGTTATCACAAAAAACATATGTTAATGGTGTCATTTATTTGTAATAATCTATTAGTCTATGTCATGATAACTGTATCACTTTGACTAATTCAACTTCATCAAACAAGATGAAAGGAATATATATCGATTGATCTGAAGTCAGTCTTATCTAGTGCTAGAAGTTAATGTAATCTTATTGATCTGAATACTTCAAAATGGTGAAATATCTGATTGTAAAAGTTGGTAATGGAAATTTGAGACTCACATAGAACAGGTCAATTCTCTTAAGACACATATATCAGAGGTCCACCTTTGCTATGATGAGTGCCAGCTATCATGAAACTTTGTTCTTGAAGAGCTGTTTGTGATGTGTTAACAATGATTCCTGAACAACGAGATAATTAATACGTTTTTCACCTACATGTTATGGCTTCCTTATACTAACTTACGTCACGAAATAAATCCACCAGTCGGAACCCCGGCTCTTATTTTCCGTATTTCTCGTCTACTGTTCTCTTAGTGGCCTACTGTTTAAGACTTGACCGATTACACATCGTTAACCCTGAGCTGACATAAGGTAAGCTGCTATTGGTGGGCCTTTCACTATTTCATGCCTTGAGTACAAACAGAAGTCGGTATCCCGCCTCGATTGTGCTCAAGGCAATTTATAGTCACGAATGAATACACTAATATACTTGGAATGACTCACTACACTGTACAACAATTAGGAATTCATACTTTCAACATAATCATACCATAAGTGATACAATAAGGGCGCAGCACACAGAACCTAATTAATTAATTAATCATAAGCATAGGATAGTAAAACGTATAACGACAGTTGAAAGGTCCACTTAAAACTTGCAATAAGGGCAATATAGAACATACAAAAGTAAGGTTATCTACATAATAAAAATACAGAAAACATTAATTCGGAACGTAGTTCCAAAAGTTCCAACTTTCTCCTTATTCGTCCCAGTATATAAAAAAAAACTTTCTTTGATACTAATTCTTTGATCTAGCTATAGCAACGGAACATTATTGAGCATTCAAATAATATGGTAGCTGCTATTCGATTGAACTCATAAATATTCTAACCTGTATACAATTGTATACACCAAGTGATTTGAATTGATTAGTGAGTTGAATCGATAAATATGTTATTAGGCCTAACGAAGGATAATGAGAGAGAGGTATATCACGACTAATTTATTGGTAATTCTGTTTTGTTACTAACTTGAAGTAATATAGTGTGTGTACTAATTATCAAAGTAATCTAAATCAATCATCTAGCATTCATGAATAGGACCGCATCAAATTTACATGTAGATAGATAGATACATTTTGTTAGAAACAATACTATTTCTATGTCATAGTTTTCTTTTATCTATGCTATTTGAAAGGTAATCATTTTTGATAACAGGAATAGGTAGTCATCATTTTGTTTAACGAAACAATACTTTTGTTTATTAATAATTTCCGTTTTCAAACTCATTAAGATTATTCAATTACCGATAGTAGTTAGTTGATGCCTTTTTGATTATTATTATTATTATTATTACTCCCTTCAATCTATTTATGTGAGTATTATATTTCCAACTATGAAATAATTTCTTGAAATCATATGATTGTAGGCTAGAGAATAAACATGAAAGTTTTCTTTTATGATATCAACATGGAAATCATTTCTGTGCTGCAAGTAATTTAGGTATAATTTGTGTATTTAACTAAGTATCCGTTATTTACCGATTGATAAGTTGGGTGCTGAAAGCTGAACTTTTTTGCTCGCTTCCTATCTTCTAAAATTCTTTTAACTTTTGAACCCTGAACAGTTAAGAATGTCTGAAAGAATGTAAGAAGAATCTTTTACAAATGAACGTATACATGAAAAGTTGTTCATAAGAGTACATGTAAGCTTGAAACCCAATCAGTTCGTAGGAAACATGATTAAATTAAAAGATGAATTGTTTAATCAGAAAGATGAAAACATCACAGACACATGCATTACCATGCGTGTATTATGGTTGAGCTGAGAAGGTTCTATCAAGTGAACCGATCAAATCAGGATGCATGTTTCCCATCAAGGACTCCTTGAGATATAGTCAGCTTGAAACAATAAATCTTTACTACTAACAGTAACAATAGATGAGTTTAGAGAAACAAGTTGCAAATATATATATATATATATATATATATATATATATATATATATATATATATATATAGTTTAGTTTAATAAATTCATAAACAGTGTAACGTTTTTCGTTGTTGAACCAATTTTTGACCAGTAGAAATGTTTTTTAATTAATGGTTGATCTTATAAGAATTAAGTTTTATATTTTCCAACAAAACTAGTATTGTAGTACTTCCATGTAGTCTTAATTATCTTCTGTCCTTCGACAAAATTCAATATATTGTTATGTACTGAACCTATCCGAAATAAACATCAGTTAACTTTCAGTACCTATATCAGTTTTATAGCAGGCATTTTGTGTACAAATTAAGTTTGCAGTACACTGTTTCATGATATTTTCTATATTTAGTGGTCACATGAATGTTGATAAAAGATGGTATGTTTTACTAGTCATGTGATGTTTAGCTGTTTTCTAAAGAGATACTTTTTTATTGAAGTGGGGATTGTTAAAATTCATTATTTAAAAACATTTGGAGCAGAAAGGCATTTATGCAATGATTGTGAAAACTTTTAACCCAGGTGGATGATTTTGATGTTGTTGAGTTCTCCAAAGTAGATAGTTTAATTGCGTAGCTTTCATTGTCGTTGTGACTAATATCTCCAGTACCTACTTCATGTGGACGTAAGCTTCCTATCTATTTCATGAGTGTAATATCTGTTAATTCCGGTGGCTTTGTTTGTGACTATATTTATAGGTCTTATCGTCTTTATTTACCTTTGAATTCAAGTTCAAATTCTTTGTTCATTGGTCTCTGACCTTGTGATTTGTTCGGTAAATGTCAATTTCTCTGTTCTTTGCTAATTGATCTGAATATATTATGCTTCCAGAAACTCTCCGTCAATGTTAAACCCACTTTGGTCGATCTAATATTTATCACAGTTGATGCAATTTACTTCGTAAATTTTGCATTTGTCTTTTTATTCTGTTGTTTCTTTTGAATAAAGCGAAGTGACTGTATTGATTTGTGAACGTCGCTGATATTAACGCGGTTCATGATTTGTGTGGTTCATTTTCTGACATTATTTTCATAAAGTTGTTAGAGTACTCATTATTACAGTAGACAAACTGTGGCGACAAATGACCTTGATACTTAGAAAGCTCATTTCTATATGAATTAAGTGTTAAAGATGTTGTAACAAATGGTAATGAAGGCTACTGAATAAAAACATCAAACCCAGGGAACTCAACAACAAACAATGTAGTTCATGGATTTAATTAAAAGACTTAATGCTCTCACGACTGACGTCTGACGTTATGCACAATATTTCCAGTGTTTAGTATGTGTGTCATTTGGAACGTTATCGACCACTTTTCATTTCATTTGATCAGTAAGCAGTAATGTTCATAAAAAGTGTGATCTTCATCAGAATTTCCATCCTAGATTTTTGGCCGTTTGGAAACTGTCCTGTTCTTAATAGGCAGTTGTTGATAAATATTCATGTAAATTTTTTAGCGAGATATACATTCCAATTCGAAGCACTTTTTAATGAAATGAACAGAAATACGGCTGAAGAAATCTTAGACCGACCATACTACACCTTGTTATGTTATGATAAGAATTAAAAAAAGACTGGTAATATTGTTTTCTCTACACGTCAATTAGGAAACTTTATCTAGCCAGACATTGTACTATGTGAAGTACAATATATACTGCATAACACCGAAAAGTTGTCCTTTCACTAAAACCCCTTTTATTTTCATTCAAAAAAAAACAGAGATGCTGTAATATTCGCTATTATCAATTGTGCAACTTCTGTTTACGCTGGATTTGTTATCTTCAGTAATTTGGGTTTTATGGCTTTAACAAAGAATACAACAGTCGCTGCAGTTGCAACATCCGGTAAGTTTAAAAGCTTATTGATTGCAAAGAAATACATCTAGATGTCCATCTCTATCTGTGTATATTTATTAGCTAGATCAGCATGTATATGAAAACGATCTTTGAAACAGTTCATTACCTCAATTTTAACACTGAATATTTTGTTTGATCAATCAAATACATTTCTGAATCACTGATCCATTGGTTAAGTTTGTTGTTGTCAGTATGCAACCATTTTCTTATCGATCCAATTAGGAAATGCAGCTGTCCGCTTGATTCATCTACATTAGCTTACACTAGCACCAATTTGAAGAGTGAGTTAGTGTAATACACTACATCCAGCGGTAGTTTCACTGAGACTCAGGTACAATAGGCTATCTAGACCTGCTATTTTGTGTCAGAAGACTAAGTAAAAGTAACAAGAGAGCTACATATGCTAAGAGCAATAGGCGCGTACATAACTCGTGGATGTATATACATCTATCCATCTGATCTAGACAATAATATGTAGGCTGAAACATTGAATAAGTTCGTAATAGAAGTCTTACAAAAGCTTTCCCTGTTTATCATCACGCATACAAAGGTTCAGTATTAATGTGCCGTATGAATATAGACAAGTGATGTATACGGGTTGACACAATCTATCAGTTCAGTCAGCATGTCAAGTGATAGACTGTATCATACATAATCAAGGGGCTGTATAAAATACAACTATTTTTAGTTGTACAATTTTTGTTCAATTAATTTAATGAAATTCCCTACCTTATTTATCCATGGTCATTGTAAATGTGAGAAGTTCACACCGGTCAAACTTCATTTAGAAAAAGGACATGTTATGATTACAGTTTAAGCATAGTAGTCCCTACTTAATTATTAAATTACACTTTTTCACTGAAGTGATTATTCAATTGTCAAGAATCTGATATCAGTGTAATTAATATTCAACATAAATCTGAGGAGTAAACCATATTTAGAAGAAACGTCCTTTTTTCACCTGTTTATCAGTTAAGGCTTGATGAGTGTATGCTCAAAAAATTATCTGATAATCAGTGATAATTGTAAACTGGCTTAACAACTAGGGAAGAATCATGAAATCTGAAAGTTAGGTCATAAACTATAAGTTGAGGTAGATTTAGTTACCAAATTTTCGAATCAAAATCAGATGAGTACATTTTGTTTCAGCTGTGGCATAGCTTTCATATTCAGAATCACTGCTTTTGTTAATATTTTCACACAGTATTAAAGACTTAATTTTTTGTTAAGAAGTACAGTTATGCCGCCTACTTTAAATATTCGAATAATAAAGTTGATTTCAATATGAAATCAGCGAATAACCGTTGTATTTGAATACAGATTTTGTAAAACGTTCACTTGATTGTTTGCTTAATTTGCATAGAACGGTTCACAGAGCGTACAGAATAATAGAATTAGTCGTTGCACATTTAACGCTTCGTTAATTATCACCTTCAAGTATTTATTACTTCTTCCTCCCCTCCGCTTTGTAATGCTATCATTCATTATAAAGACTAGTCATTATGAAAAATCACTGCTTAAACATTTGTCATTTATTCTCAGGTCCTGGACTCGCTTTCGTTGTCTACCCTGAAGCAATGACAAATATGCCATTGCCTAGTTTATGGTCAGTGTTATTTTTCATTATGATGTTAACACTTGGTCTTGGTTCACAATTTTCCATATTGGAAACAACTCTATCCGGCACAGAAGATGAACTGAGACGATTAGGTGTAGTATTGACAACAAAACGGAAAATGTTGTATCGGTAAGTTGAACAAATAATTCTTAGAGTGTAGCCTTTTCAGAGGTTTATTTTCAATTGTAATAATGTTCATTAATAAAATCATGTTTCTGTTGTCATTTGGTGCTATTTGACGGAAACTATAAGTTAAGGAATGTCAGTAAATTGATCAAAACCAATAAATCTACATGGTATATTTATGCATCAGTCGAATGCACTACATTATATCAATGCTAAGAGATGAGTAGAAATTAGTTGAAATATAGTAATCAACAATACAATTCAATAGGAAAGAATAAATCGGTACAATTGTGGTGCGCGCTACTTATAAGTAGTATATGACGCGAGTGAAAACGTAATGTCTGGCAGCAGAAAATGGGTGAAGATCAAGAAAGGAAGAGTCGGAAAACAATGGAATTTGCGTATGAAACGCATGAATAGTGAAATGTCAGACAATGGATTGATGATTGATTGAAGATTTGCGAATTAACAGTTACGATATGGTTTTCCTATTTTATTGAGTAACTCTGTAATTTGCAATAAATACAATTCTATTGCTCTCATCTGTGTTCTCCTTCACTACACAATGAATGATATAAAATAATTTTGAAACTCCAGGAACAAATAATTAAAAAAAAGAGTGAATATATCTGAGCTATTCAGATTGATTTCGTCACAATATGTATGATACAACGTCTTCAACTATTATTTTTCTATTCGATTGGAAATCTAGGTATTGTTTTATTACAATTCCTTCCATTGATACATTTGTTCAGAGCAACAATCATAAACTTAGAGAAAAATCAAATAAATTCATTTATGTCTTGAGTTTTTTGTAGTGGTATCTACAATGTACACTTTAATAATAATAAGTGGATATGGATAGTAATTAGCAGTGGCATTCAAGATACGCTTTCTGTCCTATATGCGATTTGTCAACTGGATTTGCCTGCATCTCAAAGTTGGTGTTCACTCACGAATATACGTACTTGATAACATATCACTGAATATTAGTAGAATAATGGCAACCGTTATGAAGGTTGATATAGAGAGATGAATATGAGAAAAGCTAAAAATAGCAATGACTGAGTATATGAAGTAAGGTAGTGCATAATTGAAATGATAAGAATTTGAAAACTACCAAGCTAGTGAATGATGTACAATAAATGAATCCTTTCTGTGAATATATAGATTTGATTTCAATGACTTTGGTGTACTATAGTAAATTCAGAGCACTTACATTGAAAGAAGAGTTCTTGTCCGAATTCCAGGATGAATTCAATTACGCTTAACCTCTGCAACCTTTATAATAAAAATCATAAAATGTGATCACCAGTGACCGGCTATGTAAGAAAATTCTCTGAGTTCAAGTGGGGTTCAACCCCATTTGGATGTAGGCAGTTACGTACCTAAGACAATGGGTAATGTTGCGTATTACGTTGAATTGATTAAAGTTAGACATTAAGACCGTTGGATGCCGACCTAATGGTCCAGAGGTTATGCATTCTCGCGCGAAGCCGAAATTCTTGCGTTGGATTCCCGCGAACAGGGGTCGTGGATGCACACTACTGATGATAAGTCACATGCCAGAAAGAAATTGCTGTACAATCTTCTCAGGTTTCTAATAGTGGTCCAATAATGTTGCATACATACTTTCCATGAAACTCAACAATCTTCACAACTTTATAATCAATTTATTTTAAAAATGACTAGTTATATTGCAGTATTTGTAAAATTAGAAAATAAGTAAATGGGTTAGATGTTTAACTAGTCTTTTTGATATGACAATGAATTCCACAGAAAGCATCCATACAATTCGTTTCTTTGCCCTCTTTGCAGAGATCTATATTGTGATAATTTCATTTTGTTGTTTTGCTTCTCATTTATTTGTACGTATATTGTGCACTCCTTTGTTGTTTTTTTTTTCTATTTTTATTGGTCAACATAGGGTTGTTATATGCTTTGTTGATTTCTTGCTTGGATTACCTATGGTTTGTGCTGGTGGCTACTATTTATTCTCTATATGCGATAGTGTGATATCTGGCTATACACCTTTAGTGATCGCATTGTGTGAAACAGTTGTTATATGTTATGTATATGGTAAGCTGTTGTAAATTATCAATATCTCTGTGTTCTTATACACTATCAGTCTTTTATTGATGATGATTATGATGATAGTGAAAAGATATTTGTGTAATAATTAATTAAAATGCATAAAATGTGATGATAATGCAACTGTTACTACATGACTAAATGACAGACCATTGCTCACATGTTTGAATAATTTCTATAAGTCTCCCTCCCCAATCAAAAAGAAACAAATAGGATAAGTTTTTCATTGAACAAAATAATCAAGACAAGAATAAACACAGTGTTTTGATGTTAGTCAAGAAATAAACAATCACAGGACACTAAAAGTCATTCACTCTTCAATAAGTCCAATTCTTGCTCTGCAATATCAAGTTTGTGATGCATCAGTTAACTAAAATATCTAATGTTCAATAGTAGAGTAACAGTATTGAACATTGGTAGTGGTAGGAGTAGCTGTTTTTGTATCCTTGATTACTGTGGTTTTCTTCATTAATTCATCATTGCAACATCCACTTGTTTCTACATTTCTTTTTCTCTACATTTCTTTTCTTTTCATGAGTATTTAGTTATTAGTTTATGAGTTCTTATTCAAAAACATGTTCACGTACATATGTGCATATATAAAATATATGTCAAACATAACGCAGGTCAATAGATGAAGTACTGAAATTTCGTCAGTTGGGGTGGTTTGGACATGTGTTACGTATGCCTAACCACCGACTGCCTCGTCGAGCTATATTTGGCGGTGTAGGAATAGATTGGACGAAAGCTAGTGGACAAGTGGACTGAGTCATATTGGTAGATGTTGACTACCTGGTTGGAGTTTGCAAGACAATAGTAACCGATGGTTAGAGACCCTGAATGACATGGCTCGAAACCGTTTGTAGTGGCGCAGGTGCACTCATGCTTTGTCTGTTCTCTCAAATTCTAATATTCTGAATTCGTTATCACCTCTATCTTTCTCTTTTTAGATTTATTTCTCTAGATTCTACTTCATGAATAATATCTTCGAACCCTAATCTCTCTGATTACTGTTAATGCCTTTACTACCTCTACTACTATGGGATTTTAATTGACAATTATGTCTCTGTGCCAACGTAGTATGGAAACTTAAACTGATGTGCGTAGGTACATACGAAGTTCTACTTTGCTATTGATTGTTTGACTGATCATAAATCGAGTCTATGTACACGCATAACAATAACCTTTATGATATATATTTTAACAACGAACTTAAAAGTAGTTACCACATTCAAGGTTTGTAAAGATTCCTAAATTCTATGATTTGATCCATAAAATGTTTGTAGCTAATCTGGCATTGGAAACCAGCTGATACTGGACAGATGTTCTGTCCAAGTATATGACACCTCAGTAGTGTGCATCCGAAATCGAATTGATGATTTAGCCCTAGATCATATATGGTCTTTCTACCAGCTCTTATTCATAGATAATAGATTACACAATCCTCGTCTGATAGTTTCGATGTTCAGTTTTAATCAATTTGCAGTATTGCTTAACTGACTTCCAACGTCATTGATAAGTGACTGCTTAATACTCGACATAATTGACTTTCACTGCAGATAGTTTTGCTTATAACTATGGCAAACACCTCTCGAAGTTTTTCCTTAGTGATCAAACGATGAAAATTGATACACATCGGGTTTATGAAGATTCTTGACTTCTGTCGTTTACCGTACAGATTTGCTGTAGTTAGATAACCAGTGAATACTAAGGTACACTGGAAAGATGTCTTAGACTCCTTACTATTAGTCATACACGGACCCTCCAAGAGTTTTTTCCAAGAACTTCAAGTATCGTTACAAGTGCCCAACTCCTAGACCATTAAGCTGGCATCCTGTGACTTGAATTTTCAGATTTAGCTGGTTCATATTTTTACTCAACCATCTTTCAAGGCTACCAGCGGCTAACTGCTATATATCCGACAGTACTGAACTCTACTGGTCACAGCTTCTGATCAAAGTAAACACTATAAAATATCGAATTTCATTCACTCAGTGGTGCAACTGATTTATCTTTCAACTCATAACTTGTTCTTCGTATCACACTTAATAGCATCGTCCGTACGTATCTCTGCGTAGTGCCACACTTTTAAACGAAACCCCTGCTAATTTTCTTTAATTATCTGAAGAAGTCTAATTTTTTATGTAAATTCTAAAGTTTTTTCTATCTTAATTATCTATCTCAGTTCTGTTTTCTTTTTGTGCCTCTTTATCCTCATCAATTGCTTTATGTAGGCTTAAAACAATTTCGACGTGATATTGAATTAATGATTGATGAACGACCGAATTGGTATTGGCGTATTTGTTGGCTTGTATTTACACCAGTGATTTGTTTCTTATTAATTATTGCAATATTTATTTATTCGGGCGAATTTAAAGAAGGCGATTATACATATCCACAATGGGCATTAGTATTTCGTCAAATATTAGCCGCTATACCTGTAATCACAATTATTGCCTGGTTTTTGTATAAATACTGTAAAGAAGGTGGTTTTGTTGTAAGTTTCTTTCGGAATTTTCACATTTTGAATGAATTACGAATGATTATTTACCTTTCATAAAGTGTATTAGGTGGAAAATACCATACTCTAGAAAAGTAGTAACCGTTTTCATTCAGTCAGTGTGCAGGTGGTATAAATTAGAAGTATATAGGGGTTCTGAGAAGATTATCAATGTTCAGTAATTCACATAACAGATTGATCTTAATTGGAAAAACATCATAAACCGATAAAACCTAGATAGCTGTTTTGTCCTATGATGGGTGGGACTTTGGGGGTGCACACCCACAACCCCACCATAGAGAATTAGACCCAAAACTGTTGATCTGGAGAACAGATGCTTAAATCCTGGACCGGCGAATCATGTGGGACAGCCGTCCAGTGCCCCCTGGTTTTCAATGGGGATCGAACTCAGATCAGTCATTGATATACTCTAAGATAAGTGTTCTATTACTTATAGATCAAAAAGAGGTTGCAGTAAACATTATGAGTTTGGGTTACAGTGGAAGAATGCTTCGTAGTGACATTGATGAGTGGCTATACAGAGAGTTCTTTGGTTTTGAATCTACAAAACACATCTCATCTAATTCAAGACATTTACAAATTATTTTAAAATATTGTTTTTCGTATGATTTTTTTCCTCCATAACCTAATCATTTCAAGAGTCGCTTTAGTTTGTTCATATTCTGTAGTATCACCATATTTATCAACTGTAAGCTAATTGTTCACTAAATAATAGCAGATTTTACCTTTCCTAGCTATCAATCAACATTTTACTCAAAAGTCAAATAATTGGTATGTGAATTCTGACTGATTCATCGCTAAATCTTACTGTTACTGTAATGTATATTTAATCCTTAGTGCTAATCGAACTCTGTTGGTGGAGTTACAATATGGCTACTAGTCTAAATACCTTTTTGTCTCATGCACTATACTATGATGTGAGACTCAAAGTTAAATGAAATCGACAGCGTGCCCTAGACATCAGTTTCATTTTGGTTCATTGCAGGATACACACTTATTTGTCATAAATACGTTCAAAATTAATCGTAAACTTCTTCATTTCTGAATAGCTAATGAAAGAATTTTTGAAACCTGTTCATGAATGGGGACCAGCTGAGAAAGAATATCGAACGGAATTCATCTCTATGATTAAATCAAATGAATCGTTACATCGTTCTCGTATTAATGACCTTGGTCCTGGTAATCCCTATACAACAATGACTCATGCAATATCTAACAGTCAAATGCAAGTGAATTTTGCTTTAGGCGGTTCACTTGTTAGTGGATTAGCTACTACCGGTGTAGTAGATGATACTAAATTTTTCCAGAGTAAATTAAAAGTAGCTGAAAAACTTACAGAAGCCCATACTAAAGAAGTGATAAAGCGAGTTGCCAGTAATGCAGATTTCGTCCCATTAGATCCTAATTTAGCTTTAACAGCTAGTCAGACAGTAAGTTCAAAACATTCTAATTATCATTTGCTATTTTTATCATTACTATTGATTGTTTTTGAATTGCACCATGTTTTTTCTTCAAACCGGATAACTCTTTGACAGAAAACACTACCATGTCTAATTCTTATTCTTATCTTGAAATAAATTAGTCGCTTTAATATTATTGAGTGCAAAAGGGAAAATCGATGTGATGGGTAGTAATTTCATTCTATTGTTGGACACTATATCAGTGCACATCCATAATTGAGCTTAGGATTCTCAGTTACTCTAATAAACAATTAGCCGTTAGACTACTAAGTTTAGATCAAATTGTTTACGTTTCTATTTTCATTGCTTATTGTAAATGTGCATATCCGAACCTTTAATCTTGATAATACTGTCCTGATTCTTATCAAAGTACATTTTTCAAAATATCATTGAGTTGTTGCTTGTTTAGCAGAACTCCTTTATATTGATCTCTACACGATATGTTAGACTTCATATCTAGTTTAATTAAGCTTCAGTAATATGGATTACTTAGGCAGTTTGTCATTGAGCATCCTCCAGCCTTGAAATGGATATTTGAAACTGAGATGCAGATTGATTCAGCTGGCTACTTCTAGATGAGATTAAATGCACGTCAGTAATCCACCAGTACTCATAAATCAAAAAACATAATAAATCTAAGTCCATTTAGTTCATAAATGTCAACTCATATAGATTTAAGTGTTTTTCATTCTTAGGTCTTTTTTATGTTAAGCGCATATAATGCATAACTTCGCCAGTAGAACCTTAGGGGCTACTGCCGGTCCCAAGCCTGGATAAAGGAGAAGGGTTGGACATGGGGTTGGCGACCCCATTCCGTCGAAATCTCACTTGCCAAAAAAACGCTAACCAGAAAAAATAATTCAAACCATTTTAACTCTGCCCTGGGAGTTGGAAGAAGAATTATGACGTCTCGTGATGAAAGCCGAGTTCCCTCGGAAGTCACGGGGCCGATGCCTCTTCTGACAACCAGAGCAACCATTTTTTTAGGTACATGCAAGAGAAGACGACCAGTGTAGCAGCAGCCTCTGCAGCAGTAGGTCTCAACATACATAAAGGGAAAAGCGAAATTCGCCGATGCAACACAATATGCACCAACCAAATCACTCTTGATGGAGATGCCTTGGAGGTCGTTAACACCTTTACATATCTGGGCAGCATCATCGACGAGAAAGGTGGATCGGATGCAGATGTGAGGGCGCGGATTGGCAAAGCGAGGGCTGCATTTCTACAGTTGAAAAATATCTGGAACTCCAAACAGATATCAATCAACACCAAAATAAGGATTTTCAATACAAATGTCAAGACAGTTCTACTGTATGGAGCGGAAACTTGGAGAACTACGAAAGCCATCATCCAGAAGATACATGTATTGATTAACAGTTGTCTACGCAAAATACTTCGGATTCGTTGACCAGACACCATCAGCAACAACTTACTGTGGGAAAGAACAAACCAGTTCCTGGTTGAGGAGGAAATCAGGAAGAAGCGGTGGAAGTGGATAGGACACACGTTACGAAAAGCACCTAACTGCGTCACAAGACAAGCCCTCACATGGAACCCTCAAGGCAAAAGGAAAAGAGGAAGGCCAAGGAACACATTACGCCCAGAAATAGAGAAAGATATGAGAGGAATAAACAAACATTGGACAGAATTGGAGAGGGAAGCCCAGGAGAAAACTGGTGGGCGGCCTATGCTCCATTGTGGGTAACAGGCGTAAGTAAGTAAAGTAAAGCATATAATGCATGAATATAAAGTTCATTTAAACTACATAGTGCTCTCTCTCTCTTAGTTTATTTCATTCCAGTTTGGAACTCCTTTCCAGTCAGTATATAAAATCAAACCCACGAAAAAGTAGCCACCTATCCATTACTCCATCGAGGAGCACAAATGAAACCAGATTTAATTATTTTTTGTTTCCGCTCATTAATTTTTATATTTCTCTTAAGGCTTTAGCAGCAGCCAGTTCTGCTGTTCTTCTTAACACACTACACAAACCATTCCCAGAAAATCCAACTCATGCTCCAATGCCTATAAGATTACCGGAACAAATTGAACGTGGTGATGATGATGATGATGATGATGATGATGATGATATTAATGTGGTTGGAATCAAACAACTAACTACTACGGCACATTCAAAACATGGATTAAATGATCAACACCATCATCAACAACTAACGCAACATCAACAACAAAATCAATATCATGAAGAAAATCACGAAGTGCATTTTGATAAACCGAATAAACTTCAACGTTTTATTCACAAAGTGAAAGATACCATTTAAAACGAAAATATTGATTTTAGTATGATGACTTTTAGCAGTGAATCAAATGAAGATTTTGATGAACAAATTATGAGATATTGTTTACCTTAGTTCATTCTCAGCTTTGTTTGATTAATATATATATATATATATATATATATATATATATATATATATATATATATATATATATACATATATATTTATATTTTGTTTGTAATAATATTATTAGAATTACACTTGAAAATTGAATCATGGAATTCAAAAATCAATTCTTGCTCAAAAATGTTTGTACACTTTCTATTGTATATTGTTATTCATTCATCATGAACAAGCATATTTTTGAATAAATCATTTATATGATCTTTTTTTTAATGAAGTTTTGAAGCCTAGTCTCGATGGTGAATTAACTTGACTATAGATTGAGGAAGTTGATGATGTTTAGTATCCTGGTTTTTTGGTTTCTATATCACTAAATAGATTCATAATCTTGTAGTTGAATTAAGTTGAAAACTGTTCTCTTTCTCCCCAAATCTAATTAAACAAAATTAAATGAATTAGTCTAGTCTGAATATGTCATTTGAATGTATTGCAGAATGTAGAGAGAATAGTTGAATTTCAGGAAACTATAAAAATTTAACTTATCCAATCAATCGTCATGTAAGTTCATGAATGTTGTAGTCGAACAATAGATTATTTCATGCAAATACCTTTTCTAATTAGACATAGTGTGAGCATAATAGCATTCGAGAATGATGGTAATTGAAATTTTCACTTCAATTAATTCATGGATTCATGATTAACTACAGATTGATTTTCTTTTAATCCCCACACTCGATGTTAATTAAGCTCAATATAGAATATAACTAACTGTGGGATTCAAGACATAGGTTTCACCATATTTAGGTCTTGTCAATTGAACGGACATATCTATATCCCGGAGTTGATGTTCATCCCGGCGACTCGAAACCATTATTTATTCGCTTCAAATGTCATCATGTTATCCACTTAGCTATTGAGTCTTACAGTCACCCATTTATGCGTTTTGATTCAATTTGGATTCATAAATGAGCAGCCCGTCATGAGGCTCATTAGCTAAGTGTATGGAGCGAACAGTACTTGTTTCGATTGCTTTATTCTATATCAACTTTTGTCTTAATGACTATAACAATTTAATCTATTTGAAATGAACAAGTAGTATCCAGGACTCATCAAATTTTAGTCAAAAATATCAACGACGGGATAATGCAAGCCATTTCAAATTGAAGTAAGTTAAACATTTTAGTATCACATCTTCAATCTGTCATGCAATTAGGGAACGCATGACTTCATTCTTAAGCCTTCTAGTTTTTTTAATTTGTCATGTGTTCATATAGATTTGTATTCATTCAAACGAATGATCGTGTTTTATTGTGACTATAACAGATTCAGCCCTAAGCAACATTGAACCTGGCATCTATGTACACATTAGCACACAAGCACTACAAGACAAAAACCAGGATAGTAAAAGTAATCATGGTGTGAGTATTGATAGGAAAGATCAAGTAAAGATAATATGATTCTCGAAGAAATAATTAATTCACTGAATAAAATAGTACAGAATAATCTAGAGATTTAAGGGGAAACAAAGTAAATGCATGGATTCTGTTTATCACTAAAACCGAGCGAACCGTCAACCATTCAGTCCACACTTACAGTCACCGACATCATGCATTAATCTTACAACCTCCTCTGATTACACAGCTAAACGCGTGTGAATGAATATACAATTTCCTATCATTTTCACGAGACCCAGTCTTAAAGTCAGAGGAAAGCAAGTCTTTTTCGGTAATAGCCTCGCGAACGCGGCTACTAACGTCTGGGAGATAGCACAGAAAAATGCTAAGATTCTTGCAGCTAAAATGTTGCCGCACGTTGCTTATGAATGAAACTGACATACATAAACCACTTTATCAATGGGATGATTGCACAACTGTGCATTGGTTGTAATTAGTATTCATTTGCCCTTCACGTTGATTGATACTGATTTTATTACTAAAAAGTGAGTTTTGAAATCTGAATTTAAATTTTTTGGTATCGGTATGCGTAGCAGTTGTTCACATATCTCATGTTAGTTTAGTGTCCAAATATTTCACATGAATAAGTTTACATTTTGTGATTAGGCGGTCAGAAGTTCATACTGTGGCTCTCATGTTACAAATGCAAATAACATAACTTTCCAAACTGACAGTGTATTTCCCTTCATTTATCACAGTTATTATGAAATTGATACATATTTCTACATGCTCTTGAATGAATAACACACCCAGTTGTTACTGTTTTTTGTATTATTAATCCGTAATTTTACAGTTCTAGCCGGAGTGATTATTAGGATAAATCATACTAATATCGCTTTATCGAAAACTGATTTCAACTAGTGCATTTGGATAGTTGAATATTAATGTTCAGCTTTAGGTTCATTTGTATCATTTAGTTTATGCTACCGTGAAAACATAAATTGTCCATTCTATCTTGGTCCGTGTTTTCCCTAAAACGAATCTATCTGAATGAAGATTTAAAAAATGGATCAGTTTTTTGTTATTTTAAGCCTTTTAAGTAACAAATATTTGACATTTTAATGAGTCATTTTAATTCTATTGATTTTCTGCTTTTTGTTATATTCTTTTATGACTAATACTGAACAGTTCTATCGCTATCATTATCCTATACTTCAGTCACTGTATTTGTATTGGTTATAAGCATAAGACTATTTTAATCTGTCAAGTCGTATGCCTATCTACATTTTCAGGCACATGATTTGTGATTGGTAGTTGATTCAATCAACATACACAACCGACATTAGTGTCTCCCAGAAGTTACACTGAAGAGAAGAGTGACGTGTCCGTATGTATAGCGTGATCAAATTGGTTTGAAGATTAAAAGACAGCTAATAGTTGGATTGTTTTGAAAATGGAAGCCTAAAAATAAAGTGTACATATTTTTCTACTAAACTATATCTTCTTTATATAAATCACTTATTCCATCTGGTCTTAACATCTTCATCTGACTTAATATACTATAAAGAATGATCTCCAGACTGAACTTCTTACGAAAATCATACAGTAAATGTAAGAAATAAGAATCAAACTAGTTCTGATATGTCAAGTAGTTGAACACATAAACATCAACTTCCTAAACCTGCTTAATCTAAAGCGATACACACCATATTCTCTTAACTGAAAACCAGAAATGGGAAGGATCATGTGAACATTACTTCTAAGGTTTCAGAGAAAATGAAACATGATAATTACATGTTATCCTGGGATTTCAGAAGTTGTCGATAAGTTCTCGAATTGGTGACGAAAACAATGATTCTCTCGACAGAATGTGATATCTTTTTAAATTTTCGGCAGATTCTAGGGAACACTTACTGTTCGGAGTATTTTCAGCACTCTTCGTAACTTCTAAAGCACTTTTTGATAAGCTGTCTAGCACTCCTAACCTTCTTATTTTCATCTTGCTATTTGTGAAGTACACAATTTTTCATGCTGCGCAATGTGATGAACAATACCTAAATCATCAATCATGTCTAGGGGTTGGCTGAAACTGGTAGGCATTTTACTGACAATCAGAATTATTCATGAGTTATTCACTCTAGGTCATTGTTTTTCAAGCATGCCTTCGGTGACATTGGTTTCCTCTTTTTAGATCGTCGCTTCTAATAAACGTATTGTGTCTTTGAACAGTAGGTGCATAATGTTCATTCAAAATATTCTTACACCTTTTCACAAATCTTACCAACGAGCTCAAAGAATACCACAGTGATTTTTATATTTTTCTTATCCACTGTCGTTCAGGGTAATCAGAGACAACTACTGTAGAATCCATACATCGAACATGTTTGAGGATGAAAAGACTTATTTCGGAAGTGAAATTGATCACAAACATTGATTACCTCACAAGTCATTCAGAATTCGTTTACTCAATAATGTGGTGTGGGGGCAATTATCCTTTTCCTATGATCAATAAAAGTAGATTTTCGATCATTGTACTGTTCATTCAATTTCCATACTACAACTAAAAGTATAAATGGCACTAAGGAGCTCAGTTTAATCATCCAAAATTATCTAAACGTATCTTCTGTGACTGTGCTGCTGTAGCGCATTTCAACATGCCTTATTAAGAAAGCAAATAAATTAGTCACAAATGACCTTTTTTTATTATGATTCGAAAATGACATGACGAATAAAATATAGGCATCAGTTTATAATGTATCCTAGCCATTAAGTTTTGATTAGCATATAAGTACGACACTTTATACGAATGTTTACTTTTGTCTATAGTCATACTTTGCGATATTATCGAAACAGTGAAATGAAGAATAATACCGAAAGAGTAGAGATCCCCTTGAGATTTTCGACCCAACGCCTACCATGCATATGATATCTTATGATCCCATGCATTAGGAACAAATTAAAGTAATAAAGTTTCAGCATCCACATATAGTCATTTACTCTGGAAAATTTATTGATTTTCAAAACATTCAAAATGACCAAGAAATCATAGCAAGAGTCAACAAGTAGTCAAAGTGAACGAAAAGAGGCAAGGGAAGACGAGAGATTTGTGTTGTCAGACTACAAAGGTCTTAGTCTTGTCAAGGTCATTCGTAACAAGAGGAAAGTAACCAATCACAAGACACTTAAATTATATACAGTAGAGAACTAGGACAACGTCAATGATACATGGCGAAAGTCAGATATTTTAAGTACAAGTGAACCTGTTCGATCTTGCTCAATGTCAAAAGAGAGGAGTGTGAGATTTGAATAACTTTAAAGTATTTAAGTCGCCTGTTTATTTTTTAGAATATTTATTGCACTATTGCTTTATGACAGATATAATAAGTAGTACGTTTTCTTCAAAATTAAATCTTGTATTCTTTATTTATCATAAAATCTGTTACTAAATTTCGGGTAAAAATAGAACTTCGTTGTGTACAATCTGAGGTCTATAAATTATCAACACGTTGTCTTATTTTTTCTCAAGAAGATTCCTCGGTAGTACATACAGCCAGTCATGGCAATCTCCAAAGTGACTGCTGGTGATTAGTAAATCTACAATTTTTAAAAATACTACAAAATCCATGTGAAACTACAAATTAGTCAAAGAGCAAAACCGTTGATAGGCTAATGTGATATTTTTCAATTATATAATCTGATTACTAATGAGTCTCAATCATTATGGCTCATTTTACCCGATGTTTAATACTAGAAACACTTCACGTTACTTATATCTTGATAACGAACGTGAATTTTCTCTCTGTAATCACAGCTGTAATATAGATATCACAACTTTTGGCGTTTTCTGACTGGCCATGTTTTGCTGTTACATATGTATAGTGTTACATATTTTTCATTTGGGCGCACTGTTGAGTGAACATTAGCTCTCGTTCATGCTAGGAAGCCGAATCTCAAAACGTGACCAATGAAAATATAGATTATTTGACGTTTTATCATTGGAAATAGATGTATGTGTACAGTTTACGCGTTTTGATGTTGAATCGGTGGTACATTTCATCTGCTTATCATAACTTATTTTGACCTATAGTTATTACATCATCAAACTTATGTTTTAATATAAATCTGATAGTTGAGCAATTTATTTGTCACTGAAAATTAGCTGATGAAAAAATGGATTTGAATCCATTGTAAACAATTTTCATATGATAACTAGTAGTCACTGAAATGTGATTAGCATTAACAACCATGAAATATCATTAATTGTTAAAAAAAAAGAGTTTATATACAGATAAATAAAACATATCACTGATCAATCGATATATGACCGAATTTGGAATGTGTTAAATTCTGTATGTGATACATGTTATGTTAAACCCTGATATTTCATCTGTCATCGTTTGTTTCTTTTTTGTTTGTAGTAGTTATAGAATGTGAAAGAAAACATTTTTTTGATTCAGCCTACCAAATAATCGTGAATGAAACTCATATGTGTCTGTCTATATTAAAATTAATGTTTCATATATAGAGACTAGAAATTATGAAAATATGTCGATCGTAACATAGATTAAATGTGTTGACCTTTCATATTGTATTATAATTTTGACCAACTATTTACTTTTTTTTTCACATAACCGGTTTTTTGGAGATTGCTGAATTGTATAATTAATATCACCAACTGACTTTAGTAAATGGCTTTCCAATTCTAGTAGTGAACTACACTGTAGTACGCCTCTACGACACATCTGGGATCGAACTGAGAATCTTCAAGTCTCTCAGAAGGCTATAAACCATCAGACCATTGAATCGTGATCTAATAGTCTACATTTCTAACCTTTATCAATTAGTCAGTTATTGGATTCTGACTCACAAGCTTAAAAGTTAAAAGTTCATTTCTGCCTAAGAATCCTGGCTTCTATAGGCAATGGAGTAGTGGAAGCATACCACTAAGGAGTCCCATACTGAGAAGAAACAGCCATTCAGTGCATTCTTATGTTTAACTTTGGTCTAAAACCTGCTCGTTATGTATGCCGTGATGTATATTTTCTATTAGATTCCGACTGAACAATATAATCCATCATCTAATCATAGGTAAAATATCAACTGGAAGGAAACAAATCAAAGAGGATTAACAAGCATTGATGACATACTGAACAGTATGTCATCATTACTTTTTCAAACGTGGCATTTTCTCAGGGAAAATTCCCTGGTTTTGTTTTGTTTGTTCTGTGTACACGTGCACTTTCCTACAGTCTTCGCAAGCTATTTTGTGTTTAACTGCTGAATAACTAGAGAAGCACTAGCATGGTGGTTCGTATAGTTACTTCCTCTAATACCCCTTGGAGAGATGAGAGTGAAAAATAGTTATCACAAGCCTTACGCAACAAGTATATTTGGCTTTGAAAATAGATACCAATTAAAGCCTGAATGATCATAAACAGCTAGGGATCGAAACAAATCAACCAATTATCATTTAAAAATATCATGTACTTTGATTCTTAAATATTCATTAGTTGTATAAGCTCATTGAACAAAATATTTTACTGTAAAAATGTATATTCTTTACTAATCATTCTCTGCTGTGCTTAAACTTATATTGTTAGAGTAAATATAGTTTTGAATCAAATTAAAACAAAAATAAACATTATTCTTCTAAAAAACTGATTCAAAATTAGCTTTTGAAGGTATATGCCCATTCATAATAATTTTGACTATGATATCTTTGAACAGTTCAACAGTTTTATCGACTATTGTATTTCTTATTATTTTGATATTAATTGTAAATTCTGTAGAATATTACAATCTTTTAACAAGTTAGTTGTAATCTGATTTCAATAGCTCAGTAGGTAATGCGCTGACTTATGGATCAGAAGTTATTAGATATGAGTCGCAATGTGAGCATCAACATTAGGATGTGCTAACATATCCAACTAATGAATTCGGAATGGGATGGATGGCTTGTCCTGAAGTTTACTAATAGTAACAATGATCTTCTGAATGTGAAGTTCAGTGAAACTTAAAATATTATCTGTAAATATTTGTGCATCTAAATATATTCTTCGATTAAAAAGATGCAATCGCTTTTTACTGAAATAATCATACTATCAATAACATGTGACTTTTGTCTTACATTTCATACATTTGTTCAGTTAAATTTAGAAGATATTAATTTACCAAATATACGACTATGTTTATTAGCTTCATTCATTTCTATATTACGTAGGTATGTGCCATGTGTTTGATTAGATTGAACACATATAGATGGCGACACTGAGTAGATGTAAATTCAAACTGCTGACATTACTCATCTTCAATTAAAAAATTGATCAGATTGACAGTAATCAAAGCTAGTAGCGGTCCTGTTGTAATTTTCGATCAATTTCTTCATATTATTTTTCGTTATATTTTCCTCAACTAATCTCTTCATCACAATCTCTTTATTTGTGTAGCGCATAGATATTATGACGCCTCTTTGTACCAGTGTTTGTGTTCTAAATAGAATTGTGTATCTTTAATCGTAATGTATATGGCATAGAAAATAAAGTTATGCTAACCAAGTTGACAATTCAATAAATTGTAGCTAGCAGTTTATCTCTTCAGAATACTTCAGTTAACATTGGCAGCAGTTAATTCACACACACACAAGACATGTTTTCCCTACTAACTGTCAACATTCATTTGGCCGATAATTCAGATTGGTTGATATATAGATATAACAGAAGTGTTGCTTATCGATTAAACGACTGTCATTATGACTCAACAGTCATACGAATTTGTATACATTTAGAAGTGTTATGTTATTTAACCTAGATGATTTAATGATGAGGTTTTTATCATCTTTTTTTTAACAATGTCATCAGATAGTGCTTTGCTGATGTAAAATTTGGTTGGTTATATTAAGGGAGAAGAGAGTTCAAACAGATATGTAACCAGCAGTTATACAATTTTTGAAAATAGCTGTCAGCAAAGCAAGTTTATTTCCAGTTGAAACAAGAATCTAATAGTTTATTTCATTGCTGAAATTATGTGCTGATGATGCTGTCAAGAAATATGATGAAACTTTCATGAATAAATGTTCATGATCCAAGAACATATCACTTTTCAGATTTTCAACTTGAGCTACTGATGTTCGTCATTATTTCAACTTAGTGCTATTATTGTACTATGTAAACAAACATTAGTTAGTTGGCTGATTAATAAAAAACCAACTTGCTAAGGATCGATAAATTGTTTAAACATCGTGAATGGATGAACCATAAGAATAAGATACCTGGAACATAAATACAATATAATCTAGTTTTGCAGTTATCATACAACAAAATTATTATCATAATTCCAAGAAAAAGAAAACTAAAAAACCAACTTCTATAACACTCTTTTAGTAAATTTTAGACAGTGTACAACAATTTCACTATGACTTGTATTTACCAGATTGTAAAATAAAAATTGTTCTAATCAGTCATCATCCGACATACAATGAGACCTACAGAGAAGAGTAAAAATTATCACTAACTTTTTTGTGTCGCATTTATTAACTTGATTGTTTTATAATATAATTTCTTGGTCTTAACATTGACAAATATTGGTCTCATACTGTTTTCTATTATGATATTAGATAATCGAATATTTTCTGATATTATTAACCAATCATAGGCCTTTTAACTCATCTTACAGTGATAATTCCATGACAGTATCGATTATTGTATGTTTGATTGTGTGTGGATGCTTACTCGCTTATCATATTATCTAGCTTGTTATTGCCTGATTATAAATACATAGTCATTGCTTCAACGCTGGACAGTTGGCTCACTTACTTTCTCCAATTCGCTTCGTTTTGCTTGTACGCTTTCTATTCTCATATCTGTCTGCATAAATGAATGCATGAAATCAATTCATCCGCGAAACCGCATTTGGCTTCTTAATACCGCCGTTGCTTGAACGCAGTTTGCCTAAGTATGGTATACAGAAATAGACAGGAGATTTGTTTGTTTCATTGCACAATCGTTCATTCATCCACACTGGAGTCCAGTAGTCAGCCGCAAAAGTGAAAAGTTTGTTGATTCGGTGGTGGACGAGAACTATATGAATGAGTCTACGAATAACATCTAAACATTTTGAAGATCATGACAAATTTATTAAAAGAGCATACTTAGATGAAAAGTTATTAGCGTTCTAATTACTGAAATTATTTCAAATATAATTTTTTACATAAAATGTCTTCATCATACTTGATTTTTGATTGATTTTTGTTCAACTATTTTTCGAAATAGTGATGAATTTTCTTATAGATTATTTTTCGGTCCAATTAAAACAGAGTTTTGGAGGTTTGTGTTTTAACACATTCGAAATCATCAATCAGTCACAGTTAGACCACCATTAGAAACCTGGAAGCAATGGACGGCCGTTTCGTCCTGGTATGGGACTCATCAGCAGTGCGCATCCATGACTCCTGCTCCTCGCAACAATACTCACTAGTGACTAGCTTCGTGAGGGAATTCTCAGAGTTGTAGTTGAGAAGATGTGACCAGTCGAGTCAACCCTGTCGTGTGTAGGCAGTAGCTACCACAGACAAATGGGTGAGGTCGCGCAAAAATCCTTAGGTCAATCACAGTTAGACATTAACACCGTTGGATGCCGGCCCAGAGGTCCGATGATTAGGCGTTCGCTCACAATACCGAAGGTCTTGTGTTCGATTACTGCGAGGTGCAGGAGTCGTGGATGCGCTCTGCTGATGAGTTCCATACCAGGACGAAACGGCCATCCAGTGCATCCAGGTTTCTAATGGTGGTCTAACAATGATTGATTGACAATTTCAAAAGAATTTTATTTATCGAATGTATGTGTCACTAACAAAAGTATCATCATATACCGAAAAACAGGTTTAAACGTAAGACTTAGGCTTACTGATAAAGATTTACTGTTGGAATTGGAATTAGCATATAGAGTTTACAATTGACGTTAGGAGTTATTGTTTATTGTTCAGGATTTAGAGTAATAATGGAGATCTATGTTTAATCTGTATGTGTCCAAAACTGAAACTTTGACCTTACATTTTAAAATACACCAGTCCTAATCCTAAAGCCTGACTCCTTGTATCAGTTTTAGAAGTTCTGCAGATTAGCTAAATGGATCAAGAATAAATCAAGGCTATTTGGAAAATCTCCTAAGCTCGCTTTATCAATTCAGCTCTATCAAAAGCGGGCTTCTGTTGATCTACAATTAACTAGGGGTTTTTCATACACTGTTTTCTCTTGTTGTTGACCAATGCTTATACTTTCCACTAAAGCATGAGCTTGACAAATTTTCTGGCATGTAACACAATAACTGAAGGTTGTTACTTTAACAACTTAACTTCATTTATATTTTTATTATCTAGCTTAATTTCAAATGTGTAAAAACACAAATCTCCAAAACTCTAACTGAAAATATCATAACATGTGCTCACTAATGACTGGAGTTCTGACTCGGAGTTCTAGTGAGAAGACGTGACCAATGAAGTTCAACCCTGTCACGTGTAGGCAGTAACTACCACAGACAAATGGGTGAGGTCGCGCAAAATGCCTAGATCAATCAGAGTTCGACAGTAACACCGTTGGATGCCGGCCCAGAGGTCCGATGGTTAGGCGTTCGCTCACAATACCGAAGGTCTTGTGTTCGATTACTGCGAGGTGCAGGAGTCGTGGATGCGCACTGCTGATGAGTTCCATACCAGGACGAAACGGCCATCCAGTGCATCCAGGTTTCTAATGGTGGTCTAACAATCACTGATTGATGATTTCAGATGTGTAACATAAAGTAGTCGCTAGAATTTCCCTGTTTATTTGTTTATTCATATTTCAATCAGAATAAACAATAATTAACTGATGAGTGCCACTTTATTTAATATTTACTATAATGCTGAGTGTTTTCGGAATAGAAATATTTGTCGGTTGATTTAGAATTCTAAACAAATTAGTTAGGATTTTCATAATATATACAATAAATAAATCAAAAATATCCTCTGTCACTGTATAATGAAATTTCATTTGAATGTGAAATTTACTCCTCCCATTTTCTCGAAATAAATAAAAATGTTCATTGTTCATCCAATGTGTTATAACTAAGTTTATATAATGTACCTTCTACATGACATGAAACATCGTTTCAGTTAATATTGTGTACTGTTAAATAGCATGTAATTGATAGCTTATAAACAATAATCCTGTCTGTCCTGGACATACTAATTTTACTTGTAAAATGTTTGAATCGATAGTGTTAACTTACACATGAATGCATATTTATATCAGACTGATTATCGCTCATAATTGTTCTATTCGACCGAATTCAGCGTCCTTTTTTCAATCTTAATTAACTTACTCACCAGGTCCCGAACGACTCTATCCATATATATATATATATATATATATATCCTATATATGTATAGCATATATATATATATATATATATATATATATATATATATATATACTATGAGAATTTTTTCAATAAACATTGTTAAAAAATTTGTGTAATCCGTTTCTTTGATCCAGCAGTCATCGATATTGCTTGGAGTTCTGGTGAAAAACTATGACCAATAGAGATTGACTATGATAGAATGTAAGATAGTTATTCAGCTCATGTAATTGGAGATGATCGCGTTCTATTGCGAGTTGATAAAAGTTGGGAATGCACATCATACGAAGCCGAGTCAGTGGTAAACAGGTTAAGAAGTCCAATATTAGAACGAAACAGCTGTCTACGGTTTCCCAATTATCACAAGTGACCTAGTTAAAATCAGCTCATGGTTTAAACTATGTAAATTCCACAATTCATTCAAATCCTCCCATAATAATAATATTCTGTTCTTAATTTAATGAAGACAAACATAAAATGACAAAGAGAACTGAACAAAGAAAACAATGCCCCCCCCCCACATTTTTTTCATATTTAAGTAATATATGTCTGTATGTATATGTTGGTATTTATTATTGTTGTGAATGCATGTAGTTAAACAAAGGAGAGAAAAATGAAGAGAGATAATGAACAATATCACCACGTTATTAGTTATCTTCCATTTCACACTCATACTAACAATATGGATATGTCATTTGTTCATATAAAATAATTATATGTAGGTAGACATTCATAGGGACTTGTAATCTTATTTGGCATAGTCATGACAGTAACAGACTAGTCTCTGCTTCCATATATACATCCGAATTAGATCGTCATGATATAGCTCTGGGTGTTTGTAGTGAAAGGTATTGAGTTCGGTTTGAAATGTAAGCATCAACGCTAGTGTGCAGATAAGTCAAACTGACGAGTTCTAAACAGGTTTGAAAGCGTGTTCATAATTTTACTGATAGCCAAATATTACATTTACTGACGTATGAATATGTGTATATTTGAATGTAAGATATCTCAAACCCGTTAGAAATTCTTTGTGTCACATAGCTCGGTTTTTCTCTATATACAGTTGAAAAAAGAAACTTATGTAATCAAGTACTGTATTTAGAAATGTTGCCATTGAACTAATAGTATTGCTTATGAATCTCGTAAAATTGACATGTTAAGATAAACTGATCATTTTCCTGATCTGAGCCATGCTAGTAGGTGAAGATTAAACAGTTGATATCCTTATCAATATTATAGCCAGTGGTAGGAGATGGTGGTTGACGTAGTTCACAATCGATTATAACAGTGCAAATACATTCAGTTTTGTTTTTCCTTGAATTCCAAGTTTCAAAATTATTGTTTGTGCTGTTTTTTCCGTGAACTTATTCTTCCTTCTCGAATCCTATTATCTATCAATGTGTGATTTTCTGCGCTACCATTGTTGTGGTTACTAATTATTTTCACACCAAAGACGATTGTTTGTCATTTCTAGGCTTTTAAACACTCACAAGTGTTCCGTTTTGCTAAGTTTTTCATTAAATACAAGCTGTCTTCATGTTTTGAATTTGTCAAGTAAATCCAAATGTTTCTACCTTATATCTAATAGTATAGGTTTCTTAATTTTTATTGAGGATTGTAAGAATGTGAAAGGCAATGAAGAACTTTTCTAGCTATTCAGCTTTGCTTCCAATCGCCTGCACACGTGAATCCGCAAACGATCTGATCCAATGAAATTTAAGTCTCGCAGTGAATGTAGGATTTCATTGTATTTATTTTGTAGTACCATTGAAATGAAGATCGGAAGAGATTAAAGCCTAAAATAAGGCCTGATCTGTTCCCAAAATCTGTATAAATAAAATTTACTAGAGGAAAATAAAAAAGGTATATTCAGTCAGAAAAGCAGATTAAAAGGCGCATACTGAACAGTGGTCGGTGGCAGAAAAAATGAATGGAAGTTAGTAATCCAGAAAAAGACTAGTATTTTTATTTGTTAGTAGTTAAGTAAGGACAGGACACTTCAAGGTTATCTAGAGGGTTTATAATTTTTGTAGTTTAAAATGATTGATTGAAGGCTAGATTAAGAATATGTATTTTAATGTTCAGTTTATGAGTTATCCAGCATATTCTATGAGTGCATTCTTCATTCTTCTGATTTCATTTCAAACCCCAACTTCCTTTTATTTAATTTTCACATGATATGCTGGAAATGTGCTACACTGACTTGATCATTGAATACAGATATGGACAACTTCAGATTCATGAAATGAAGTCTGTGGTTAGAATTACTAGCTTTGATGCATCATTCACTTATTGAATGTGAAAACGCTTGAAACTATTGGGTATTGCATACTTGTTGAACATTGAAAAATGAATGGACAACTACTTCACACTTAGTTGATCACAGAGAAGAATGAACTGTGTATTACTTTACTTTTAAAGATTAACAATCCGACATTTTACTCTATAAAGTTTGGAATATCTCCAGTGTTGTACGTTTGATGTAGCATGATTGTACACATATTAACAAAACAAATTCTGTTTAAGATTGAATAATGTAAGATAAATATTAAGTACGACAAGCAAAACGAAACAGTGATAATGTAACACATCAGTAATCATGATTACATTATCAATAGGCTAAATGTTATCAGTTCATATAATTTTAATCAGTATCAAAATATATTCATTGCTTTTATTTTCATGTTTACCTTCTTCCAGTTCTTTATACTTGCATTGTTCTAATGCCCCTTTTCCAATACTATCGGATAGTTATTTTTTTCTTTCATTAATTTTATTCAAAACATTTGTCGTCTATGTGTACAGGTTGTTAAAAACAAACAGAAAACAATCAATCCCCTTTTCAAGGCCAATTGAAATAAACAAGTTTGTGCATCTTAGCCTAAGGAAAAATAGACAAAGGTAGTTAAAAAAAAGGCTGTATCGATTAAATTATCCCAACGGTAGTAAGCCTTACTTTATCATACAACAACTTGTTTTGCCTTTGTCAAAGCTATATTTAAATAGATATGGATGGAATGTTTGTCTCTTTCAAACTGGAAGACCATTCACAGTTGTCCTTCGATATGTAAAATTGCGTGAATTGCATTCATGAAAAAGGTTACAGAATAGGATACTTGACCAAAAAGTATTTCAGTAGTGAATGAATTGCTTACCGACTAAGGAATATATATTGTCAAAAATCTGAAGATGACAACGAATTTAAGAAAAAAATCTTCATATTCATTTTGGTGAATGCAAAGAAATACCAATAGTGATTTATATATATATATGTATACATCATGGCCTATCTATACCTATGTCGACCGATGCATGTATAGATAACTGGGACAGAGATTAAAACAGGAAAATGATTAAGATCTTGATTATAGCGCACATTAAACAAAACCTCAGGTGTAGGATAATTTTGTTAAATTTTAACATTTCAGTCATCTTAGCGAATATCCATCTAATGTGTATTGACATGAGAGATAACAAGATTAGTGAAACAGAAGAACAGTAAATAATAGTCAATTTTTATATAGGATTGGTAAAGTAAGCTGTCGGGAGTGGAGATAAACTCCACATTGTCATTAGTCAGTAATAACGGTCATTTTTCCGTTCATTTAGTTACTAAACTGTATACATTTCGGAATAATTTGTAGTATAGACTCGATTGGAGGTATGACTTTTGTTATGGTGTAATTTTTCTTTCATTATGTCCAGTGACAACTATGAAATAGGAAACGATTCATCATTCATGACTTTCTGTAAGTAAACCTTTGGTTAGTACTATTATAGTAAAGCAGAACACAGGTGAGGGCAACCGAATTGTACTTATCGCAAATTACAGAGTTAATCAGTAACATAGGAAAACCATATCGTATAAACGGTTAATGTGCAAATCTTCAATCCATCATCAATCCATTGTCTGACATTTCACTATTCATGCGTTTCATACAAATTCCATTGTGTTCCCATTCTTCCTTTCTTGATCTTCCCTCATCCTCTGCTACCAGACATTACGTTTACACTCGCGTCATATACTACTTATAAGTAGCGCGCACCACACTATGAGTAGTAGAAGTTTTTAGGCCAAAATAACTATTCCCGGAGCCGGATGTTTTGGCTGTGGGGTCAAATCATCAGCACAAAACACAGGTATAAGTGAACTACTCGAATTTCTGCACGTATTACTCGTAGCTACTCCTGAAGACCTCGATCTTGACTGATTGTCATTGACCTTTGATCTGTTATTGTTTACTTCTTTATTTGTAGTGTGTCTACTACGACTGGGTTTATCACAACCGAAATATTCAGCTCAGAGAACAAAACTCCACCAAAATCATCCGCTTGGGCTACAAAGTTTTTCCTCCATCTCATAATAATTTCCGCTAAATTCTGATTGGTTCTCAGGTTCCGCATCAAATGGCAAAGATTGTGGAATTTATTTCCAGCTGCTGCTGCTCTTAATACATCAATTCAAAATCCTCCCACTGAATTGAAAATTTCTACCATGTTCTTCATTTAAATAAAATATTTGAGATTTAATTTAAGTTTGAATATACAAATACTAGTAAATAATTCGTATGATGAACGCGCTTTTAATTGATCAACGTGTAGGTGATAGTTAAAATTGAGTTAATTCGATGGCCTATAACATTTATTCATATATTAAGATTTGATCTTATAGCTCATTAAATCATTGACTTTTGTTGATTATGAGTGTTAACCTTACGCATTGTATTATAAATAGTGTTCTTAAAAAGTAAGTTATTGATAAATTAATATCATGCGCTAATCAGTTCAGTTTATCCAAAATGTGACTGTTAATTAATGTTACTACAAATCAATAATAATAATAATAATAATACCTTCATTCAATATTATGTGCTTAGTACAGTATGGAATTCTCAGCACGAAATATTTCAACAAGTTTCCTTTACAAAACTTTGAGTATTCGGGAGTTGGATGTAAGCAGATCAGCAATCGATATCTAATAGACGTTCATTCTTTTCTTAGCATATTACCAGCCATCGTAATGTTTCAGATTGTACGTTTTTTTTGTACTGACTGAATGAAGTGATAGGTCGTAAACATTTCATGTTCTGGGCCTGAATAGATTATGCGATTACTTGGGCATATTGGACATGTTAAAACAAGAAAAGAAAAGCGGTAACATGTTTAGAATATTTTAATGTTAGGCAAAAGGTAGCCCAAACTTTCAAGTAGGCCTTTGTGTATTCAGACAATATTTAGAAATATAACGCCTTTATGTTTCTTTATTTCTGAGTGAATCCTAGTTTTTCTATTGAAAGAGACAATTTCCTATCGCCATATCTCTACTACTTAATCGACACGAATAAAAGGGAATAATTACTGTGATCTTTTTATTTTTTATAGAATTCACTTGTATGCAATTTTGTACATTGATTTTAGAACAAATTTTTAATGTATCCATTGATTGACTGATTAATTAACTAATTCCTTTATTTTATTATTTCATATAAATTATATTTTCATATTTTGAAAATGAAATGTAATATATACATGCACGTGTAACTAGTTTTTTTTTTTTACTCTCTCTAATCTTAAACATTGAATCTAAGTATAGTCTTAAACACTTGTGATTGTTTACTAAGCTATAAACAAATTTTCACCATACTTTATGTGTTCTAATGGAATAACCAAGACATCTAGTTTCAATTTATTCTTAGTTATCTACTTTTTAACCGATAGAAAAAATTATTCTAAATCAGTAGTATCACATGGTTCACAGTCTACCTTATTACACAATCTGTCATTCATGAGGAATGTCTAGTTAATTAATAATTAATTAATGATAATGACTGTTTCCTTCTCTTTCAGACAACTAACCAACTAAATCTGATGTGGTTTATGAGTATTAAAGGGAACAATTAGTTAACCGCTGTAATACAATCAATCATGTTGTGTTTGAGGCATTTACGCACTAGTAGCAATGGAAAGCAGGTGAGCAATATATATTGTGAATTGATTGAAGTTAAACAAACATGTCAACTCGTGAATACCGAGTCAGTGGTCTGATGGTGGTCACAAGAGTTAGTTTTCAAACTTTACAGTGTCTTCAGTCCAATCCTCAATGGTGTCATGTATGCGCATTACTATGGTGTCTTGCACTAGAATAGTTGCTTAAGTGGGAAACATTTGTCATTTTGTGGTGCGCGCTACTTATAAGTAGTATATTTTACTGATTAACTCTGTAATTTGCGATAAACACAATTCGGTTGCCCTCACCTGTGTTCTCCTTCACTACAATATAAACTGTAGATGTCAACTATCCTTGCACGACTACTTTAACCAGCAGTTAGTGAATTAGATAAACGGAAAGAAAATCAATACTTAGCTGCAATTTTTTTCTCTTTTGTTGCACAGAATATAAATAATAAAATATATTTTTCAACCAACTTCATATTGCAACGGTCTAATGGTTGTAGGGTTGGGACTTGTTAGTGCAATCATAAAACTTGAGTCAATAAAATGCAGTCAAGTGAAACTTCAAGAGTTGAAGAACCGCGAAAATGTTCTTTTTCACGCAATCAACCTTCACGTATAATTTATTCTTTTGTTGTAATTCAGCAATAAACCCAAAAATTCGTTTTTCCCAACCGAAAAATTATTGGTTCCCACAGAACAGATTGATTATTGCTAGAAATCGAATGCAGAACACGACGCACTTCGGCCTATTTGAGATTCATCATCTGGATGTAGGTACATTTTGGTGTTGATGTTCTTACCAGGCTTCAAACACTGTATTTCATCTTTTCAAATGTTTAACACGTCATTAAAATTAGTTGCTGATTTCAGACGGCTTCACTTAGTTCCATGACGATTTTTTTGTTATTTTGACCAATCTTACATGACATTTCTGCATTTAGTGGGGGTTGACTAGATATAACCATATTTTACAAACATCATATTCACTAAAAACATTACTGACTGTCCTAACCCAATAAATAGCTGAGCGGATAAAGCTTTGGGATTGTGAAGTGAATAGTGGTGGATTCGGGCACCTATGTGAACATCAACACACCAGAGATATAGTTACATTCAACTAACCAGTCGCAAATAAGATAAGATCCTACTTGTAGTCCCCATTCTTCTGTTTTATAAAATCTTTCTCAAACTGGCTAAGTTAACGTGAAATATTTAAGATGTACCAACAGAAACTGTTGACAACTTTCTGATTATAATATTTCTCTTTTGCTTGCTTTTCCATAGTTAAACCTTATTTTACAAGGTATGAGATGAATTGGTTAAACAATATGAGGATGGTTTACTGATGGTTTACTATACTTTCCAAAATAATTAAAGAATATATAGTTCATTCATGGATCATTCTCACTTTTATGTTAAGATAATCAGTCATCTGGACTTTTTGTTTATATGACAAAACAAGATCATCTTCGCAAATCTAACACAATAGCCATTATTCATGGTTCAATGAATGCAAAAAAATAGAACAGCTGAAAGGCCTGTTGGTTCTGGTTTACTAGAGATTGCTGATCGAATTGCGATGATGAAATTTACATAACGAATTTCTAACAATCAACCAGTTGATTATTTATGTCTATTTTATTAAGTGACAGTAGTCTGTTGACTTTTCATTATTTAGTTGGTACTTCTTTGTATGCGCAAACTTTTTCAATATAATTCGGTTCATATAAAGAGCGAGCATGACTTGAGTTATCATTCTAGTGATTAACCAATGTAAATTTCTGTCTCACAGGTTAGTTACAGGCTGAATAATTCACTAATAGCGTTTCAAATTGCAACACTGACCGCAAAAAATTCGAATCCTAATAGAAATATCATGTATCTGAAGATTATAAGTGCTTATTAATGACGACTGACAAAAAGCAGCACGATACCTAGGTTCATGTAATTTCGCCCCTCTCCTAATATGTACAGCAACACTTTATCGTATCTTGAACTTACTGTGGTAATCTTTAAGCCATTTTACGGCATAGGATGATGTGACAGTCTCCTATTCTTTCTGTACTATGTTAATTCTCTCTCCCTTTCATTTACAATTATCACTCTATGTTTACTTGAACTTTTATTTAAATGACCTTTTATCAATTTTCATATAAAATGTCTTGACAAGTATATGTGTGACCAGATTGTTCAAAATGTATGGCGTAAACATATCACATTTCTCAGATCAACTCCGTCTTCTCATGGCTCTGTCTAACAAAAACAAACTATTCATTTTCAAGCAGAGTTTTGGAGGTTTGTGTTTTTAAACATTTGAAATCATCAATCAATCATTGTTAGACCATCATTAGAAACCGGGAAGCACTGAAACTAATCATTGTTTAATAACTCTAATGTAACAAGTCAATGAGCAGTGACAGTTATTTGTCTCATATTATTCGACTGTTCTCATACAAATAAGAAAAAATGATAATCAGAATTTATTTTTAACTGTTAATATCAATTATTTTTTAGAAATTTTATGCAATATATTGATTGAGTGATTGCATACAGTCTAATAAATATTCATGTGTCTTATAAGAAACTTTACGGCATGCATTTGTAGACATCTGTCATCGTCGTCATCAACTCATTGTGTGGTTTATGCTTTTTAAAAATACTTACTGAATGACTCATTACAAAGTTATATTTCAGTTAGTATAAAATTATTACTTCAAAATGGATTCGCTTTCAGTCTATGTTGCATATATATATATAAAATTGTAAGAGTTCAACCACTTTTTCCCTTGACCCATTATACTACTAACGGTAGAGTGAATGAGTAGTGTGAAGCCAACTGGTTCTGGTATAATATATTTGCTTTTTTACAATCGGTACCAAACAAGAAAATTTTGAATGAGAGTATATGTTACTGTATGTGTTGATTTTATTTCTTTGCTGACATTATTTTACTTACTGGGTCAGTGAATGAATTTTCTCTGATAAAAATAGTTTTATTGCATGGTATGGAAATATTTATCTTCAAGTTACATTTTTTACAACTTGTCAAATACACATTCTTTTACTGCATGATACTTCTATTCCACTATACAGTAATATTTATGTCTAAATGCACTTCAAATGTTTTAATTAAAAGTAGATTTCAAGTGAAATCTCTTATTGAAATAAATAGTAGCTAGTCAATAGTGAATATTTTCTAGAAACGTTTCTTCTGGCACTAAGTAATAACTATGACCTATGAAATTATACAGATTGTAAATGAAATAGACACAAATTCGTAATATGCGGGTCTGAAATCAGTCAGTAGTCTCATTTGGCATCAGTGCATCCTGTGCGAATCGCCTCAATACAGGCGTTAGGTTACAAGCATGAGAAGCAGAGAAGATTCAAACTACCCATTCAAATTACACTCCATTACACAAGTTAGTGGCAGTCGGGAATCAGTATTTAAGTGGATAGTGTATTGACGTTTGAAGCATACGTTACTGAATATGAGTCTCGGGGTGAACATCATTTCAATATTACCGTTTGTCCAGCTAATGAGTCTTGAAAAGGAAGAAACTCGTGTCCTGAAATTGTAGATTGGAATACTGATACTTGAGTATGAAAAAAGAAAATTTCGTAAATTTTGATACACACATGTATATATTTTTTGAAATTTTACGACTTGTGATTAGTCTTTGTATTGACTGTTTCTTCAGTGAATAGTTTTTATGTACCTCAGTTAGCCTAATTTCATGCATTTAAAGGACATTGATTTTTGTGTGCAATGGCTAACACTCTGAACCAGTTAACTATAGAAAGAACTGTTTTTTGTTATAATGTCTCTAATTCCACTAACCAATTTAAACGCGTTCATGTTGAGTTGAATACATTAGAAAAAGCGAAACATTGCACAATTTTTAACGATTTACCAGATAGCTGAAACTCAAAATGGTATCAAATTCAATAATGTACTAGATTACATGTAGCTTAATTGACAGTGATGATGTTCAAAAAGTAAAAAAATGTATGCATGAAGAATATGCTTTTCAATAAGTTGTAAATTCAACTTATTTTTCAAATGGAAAAGTTAAGTTTAAAGAAACGACATAATTTTAAACTTGAATTTATAAAGTAGTTCATGATGTCAACTTTGAAAATTCTACAGTCTTTAAACCAATATTAGAATAACTGATATGGTAACATTTGCATTAAACAGCTTACATGTCAATTGAAGTTATGAGATTGGTGATTGGAAACAATTTAGATAATGTAGTATGTTGTGAAACAATCTTGTAAATGCTAGTGGGAGCAAATGTTTAGTCGGAGATTACGTAATAATATGAACTAGATAAGAAACAGTAAATAATATGATTGCTAGTGCAGTTTTTAAAATATTTGAAGGCGTCATAATAATAATAATAATAACGCCTAAGAACAAAACGTAACAGCATCCATAGACGAAGAATGCATATAGATCCTTCAAATTCTATCCTTATATTATCAAAATTGTTTATTAACTGTTGTATTTCGAAATCATAAATCAACCAATGTTAGACCATAATTAGAAGCCCGGAAGCACTGAACGTCCGTTTTGTCCAGGTGTAGTGAAGGAGAACACAGGTGAGGGCAACCGAATTGTATTTATCGCAAATTACAGAGTTAATCAGTAAAATAGGAAAACCAAATCTTCAATCCATCATCAATCCATTGTCTGACATTTCACTATTCATGCGTTTCATACAAATTCCATTGTGTTCCCACTCTTCCTTTCTTGATCTTCCCCCATCTTCTGCTGCCAGACATTACGTTTACACACGCGTCATATACTACTTATAAGTAGCGCGCACCACACAGGTATGGGACTCATCAGCAATGCGCATCCACGACTCCAGCTCCTCTCAGGAATAGAACCTAAGACCTTTGGTCTTATGCGCGGACGCTTAATCTCTAGACCATTGAACCGGTACTTGATAGTGTTAATTTCCTGAGTGCGATCAATGCATGGTCTAGCACAACCTCATCCACTGTCTTCGGTGAGCACTGCTTCACATCCGAACAGGGTTGAATTCCATTGGTCATGAGTTTTCACTAGAACTTGGAGAAATCTCCTCAATAATCTATTTACCAGTGAGCACATGATAATTTTCATTACAGTGGTTCCAAGTTTCTAATGCTGGTCTAACATTGGTCAATTCATGAGTTCAAAGTAACTCAACAATCTCCACAACCCTATAATGGGAAAAAACTATCGCATTATTAGTGACAATCTTTTCCTAGTTAATTATTCACTGGAAATCCCATGATTTACTTGTTACCATTCAATGAAATTTTGAAATTCAATGTTTCCAATGTTCTTTATTTGAAATTCTTTTTAAGCATGATCTAAAAATTTGTCAACCTTATATACACAGAATTATAAACCAAGTAAGAATGTTTATATAAATAAAGTATTTCAATCTCTCTCTCTCTCTCTCTTTGCATTACATTCACACTTGTGTGTGTGTTTATTCAATAAAAATATCATAAGTTGAATGATAAAACAAAAAAAATAAATCACCTGCAGTACATCCACACCTTGATATTTGTCCTGATATCAATGTTTATAAAATCAAATTGTTCAAAAAATGATCATTCACATTCTATTATCTATTCAGTAAAAAAAAAAAAATTGTCACCAAATAATGTAGTGTATTTTAACTTACATCATTGAAATAAAAAATAATTGAAAAAATTTGTTAGAGTATATTCACATTACACAATCTATCGACACAATCTATCCATTAGGCAGCTAGTATTGGTTACAAGCGATTCGTTCATTAAATTGACTCGAAATTCCTATGATTAAATATATGTACAAGTACAAGTACAACGTATCACAATTTATAAATCTCTTAAAGTTAATACATTACATATTTTTACAGTTACAGATAGTTAATCTAACGAATTCATAATTCATAAATGATAAAAGCTGAGGAGTCCCATACCAGGACGAAACGGTCGTCCAGTGCTTCCAGGTTTCTAATGGTGGTCTAACATTGATCGATTCATGGTTTCAAAAATGTGTAACTTAACAATCTTCACAACCCCGTAATGCAAAAGCTGTAGTAACAGTTCCAAGTTAACAGAGAGCCTACTACCAGACCATGGTTAATATCAGTGGGGTTCACGATTGTCTTTTGGACGTTAAACAAAATTCGTCATTGGCAGAAGATACTTGTCTCGCAATATCATGGATTTGTTGAAGTTAGAGATATTGAACCGCTAGATGTCAAATCACTGGTCTGATCGTCAATCGCTGGTCGCTAGGCCTGAAGGTTCCTATTGAACCCACGCATCACTTATGCCTAAACATCAACAAATTATTCCATCTGATATAGCAGTTTCTTGGATGAAATCTAAAAACAACTTGACAAAGAAGTGACATTATTTCATGCAGATATTGAATGTTAGTCTGAACCATGTTAGTAAATGCAAACTACTTGATAGTAATGTTCATATTTACTGCACGCAATGTTTTGGCCCACTGTGTGACTTGGTTAAAATTTGATACATTTATCAGTTATTTTGTTCTATATTTTGTTTTCCGCAATTCTATCATGAATATCTTTTCATTCTAAATTTTAAATCCACATTCTCAATGTCATTGACACAACATGATTTTAACCATTTCATTTCGTTGGGCTTACTTACTTAGTTAATTACGCCTGTTACCCTCAATTGGAGCATATGCCGCCAACCAGTTTTCTCCAACCAACTCTGTCCTGAGCTTCCCTTTCTAGTTCTTTCCGGTGTTTGCTCATTCTTCTCATATCTTTCTCTATTTCTCTGAGTAATGTGTTCCTTGGCGTTCCTCTTTCTCTTTTGCCCTGAGGGTTTCATGTGAAGGCTTGTCTTGTGACGCAGTTTGGTGCTTTTCGTAGTGTGTGCCCTATCCACTTCCATCGCTTCTTCCTGATTTCCTCCTCCACTGGAATCTGGTTTGTTCTCTCCCACAGTATGTTGTTGATGATAGTGTCTGGCCAACGAATACGAAGTATTTTGCGTAGACAACTGTTAATAAACATTTGTATCTTTTGGATGATGGCTTTCGTAGTTCGCCAAGTTTCCGCTTCATACAGTAGAACTGTCTTGACATTTGTATTGAATATCCTGATTTTGGTTTTGGTTGAAAGTTGTTTGGAGTTGCAGATATTTTTCAACTGTAGAAATGCAGCCCTCGCTTTGCCAATCCGCGCCCTCACATCTGCATCCGATCCACCTTTCTCGTCGATGATGCTGTCCAGATATGTAAAGGTGTTAACGTCCTCGAAAGCATCTCCATCAAGAGTGATTCGGTTGGTGCATGTTGTGTTGCATCGGAGAATTTTGCTCTTTCCTTTATGTATGTTGAGACCTACTGCTGCAGAGACTGCTGCTACACTGGTCGTCTTCTCTTGCATTTGTTGTTGCGTGTGCGATAGAAGAGCCAGGTCATCTGCGAAGTCCAGATTGTCCAGCTGCGTCCTAACTGTCCAGTTGATACCGTGCTTCCCTCCAGATGTCGACGTCTTCATAATCCAGTCGATGAGCAGGAGAAAGAGAAAGGGTGATAGTAAGCAACCTTGTCTCACACCGGTCTTCACTTCAAACGAGTCTGTCAGCTGACCTCCGTGCACGATTTTGCAGTTGAATCCATCATAAGAATTCCGTATGATGTTGACTATTTTCTCAGGCACACCGTAGTGTCGAAGAAGCCTCCACAGTGTTTTCATGTCAGTGCTATCGAATGCTTCCTCAAAGTCAATGAAGTTGATGTAGAGTGGTGAGTTCCATTCAATTGATTGTTCCACAATGATCCGTAATGTAGCGATTTGGTCAGTACACGATTGATCCGTACGAAATCCAGCCTGTTGATCTCGAAGTTTTGTGTCTACGAAGTCCTTCATTCTGTTTAACAATACCATGGTGGAGATTTTGCCTGGTATTGAGACAAGAGTGATGCTTCTGTAGTTCTCACACTTGTTGAGATCTCCTTTCTTTGATATTTTGATGAGGTATCCTTCTTTCCAGTCTGATGGTACTTGTTCTTCATCCTAAATCTTGTTGAAGAGAATGTGGTAATAAGATATAATGAGCTAATAAGATAAAATAGTTTAGGCTAACGCATACTTAGATTAGAATCTATATTGATGTTGGCTGATTGGTTGTGATTCTGATAAATCCACATTGTACAAAAGCTGTTGTTGCGTGAACAAAAAGAGTCTAGCATGAATCAATAAGGTTTGATCATATATATTCACAGACCTAACACACTCTACAATCAGTTCATAAGTGATCAGATCAATAAATTCCAATACTGTTGAAGTGACTTATAGAGAATTAGAACACATAGTCGGATTGAAAACGAGGCATGAATACAACAAGAGACTTGGAACCTAACCTCGATTTCATTGACAAATGAGACATAAATTAAGCAGAATTCCTGTAGGTGGCAACAATATTCCAATGGAAAGTAGGTTTGTAAGTGGTAGTCTACGTTTTGCAGTAAATAAGGCAAATGAAATTCAAATGCATCGAGTGTATTAATCAACAGTCTTACTAGACTCAAACAGTTTAATCAATAAAATAACACTGAATCAACATTCTCAACATAAAATATTAAATTGATAAAGCACATAGTGATTAGTTGAAAGTTATAGTTGTAATTAATGGATTAATGAATCGTGATAATTATCATGTTTCTTTTTTGCTTATAAGCTGATCGAATTCATTTGGTCAAATTGCAATGCAGGCATTCAGTTTGTGTGACTTGGTATCATTTGTATGATATTTAGATTTTTTGTCAGTCAGTCAGTCAGATGCAACGTAGAACTTCGTACGTAAGTACATCAGTTCATGTTGCCATACCATATCAGCACAGTGATATAATTGTCAATTCAAATCCAATAGTAGTAGAGGTAGTAAAGGAATTAGAAGTAATCGGAGAAGTTAGGATTAGAAGATACTATTCAAGAAGTATGATTCAGTGATATAAGTTTAGAAAGACAAAACTAGAGATGTTGCAGAATCCTGAAGATTAGGATTTAAAAGAACACAAAGAATAAATGCACCGGCGCCATTGCAAACGGTTTCGAGACATGTCATTCAGGGTCTCTAACCATCGATTACTAACATCTCGCGGACCCCAACCAGGTAGTCGACAACTACCGACATGGCTCAGTCCACTTGTCAATGACTTCATGGATTTTTTATGGTTAGATGTTGTTCTCCCTGGAGACCCTGAACTTAGGTTTCATGCTGGACGGCACTTGTCAATAATGCGTAGCTGTATTCTTCAGGAAGAACAAATGCTCCACTCCATGGGTTCGAATACCAGTCACCCAACTTATTGATAACGTCTCAGATTGTTTAAATGTCCACAATAACATGATGTAGAGTTCATTCTACTAGATCCTTCAGAAGTAAAATATTGTTTTCGCAAGTAACAATACTTATGTATGCCAATTTTCAAAATGTTGAAACTAAATTATTTCTAATCTAGCTAATGAACATTCGAATTAAAGTAACATTATTCTCTGAAAATCAAGAAAACACTAAATTCAAATAGTCATTTCTTACATCTAACCATATCAACTGCTTATGTTAAACACTGAAACCAACTGTCAATATCATGTCCTTTCATTCTCCTACACTAATCCCAATAATAGTGAACAGGATTTTTCAATGTAGTCACTTGATGAGAAGTGATTTGATAAAATCTTGATATAATTAGTTTCAAGCGATTGAAGTGAGTCATCAGGTAACTCAAGTCCACCGTTTCCTACAGTCTGCTAATAACCATGTGATAGACTGAAGTCCTCTAGAAAAAAAATCGAATTTCACTCACTAGTATGCTGCTCTTTTATTTATTTAAGGAATTGCAAATAACTCTTACGTTACTGCTATCCTTATGGCTGTTCTTATTAACAGTACACTTATTTTGAATTTAATTCCTCAGTAAAATACATTTTGACAGAAGTTGTATTTTACAGAAAATATACCACTTGATTGATCTGAGTAACTAATTATTTTGTCAGATTTATTTTTGCATTACAGGGGTTGTGAAGATTGGTAAGTTACACATTTTTGAAACCATGAATCGATCAATGTTAGACCACCATTAGAAACCTGGAAGCACTGGACGGCCGTTTCGTCCTGGTATGGGACTCCTCAGCAGTGCGCATCCACGACTCCTGCACCCCGCAGGATTTGAACCCAGGACCTTCAGTATTGTGCGCGGACGCCCTAACCGTTAGACCACTGAGGCGGTATCTAACGCTGTTAATGTCTAACTTGATCAAATTCACGGAGTTGCGCTACCTCATACACAGTCTTCGGTAGACACTGTCTACACCCGAACAGGTTGAACTTCACTGGTCACGTCTTCCCATTAGAACTCGGAGAAGATTCCTCACGAAGCTAGCCACTAGTGAGCTCAGGTAATTTGCATTACAGAGGTTGTGAAGATTGGTAAGTTACACATTTTTGAAACCATGAATCGAATCCTGCAGGGTGCAGGAGTCGTGGGTGCGCACTGCTGAGGAGTCCCATACCAGGACAAAACGGCCGTCCAGTGCTTCCAGGTTTCTAATGGTGATCTAACATTAATCGATTCATGGTTTCAAAAAAGATTTATTTTTATTGTTGCATCTATGAAATGCATAACCAATTCAGTATGTACATTGGGCTAATTCAAATAAACGCTTAGTTAAACACAAAATAGATGAGGATTGATCAGACTTTTAAAATAAATTCAAATGATAACCGTATATAGTAATTTTTATATGATTTACGCTGATCAATGATCAATTTTGTATAGATTGAACTGAGTGGCACTTCTCATCAATCAACAAATAATTTATTGGGTAAATTTTAACTGTCTATAAATAACAGATAATAATAATAATAATAATAATAATAATAATAATAATAATAATAATATGAATATGAATATTTCTGAAAATACTATCACACAGCATGAGCGACTGAAAAACAGAAATCAATATCAATCAATAAAGCTACTGCCTAATGTATCATGATTGTTAGCTACGTTAATATGATCATAATCATGATAAATTCTACTACTAACATTACTAATACTCATAGTATTATCATTATTATTATTATTACGATGACTTTTTTGATTTCATATGAATATTCGTCAATAATTGAGCGAATAGTTTGACAGAAATTGGACGCTGAGTTTACAGAAGATGTTTTTGTGAAGATTATATATATGAATGAAATAAATTTCAGTCGCCGAGATCACTTTCAATTTCGAAATTTTCGCAAACAATTGAGCTTTTTATATTTTTACTATTACTTTCATTACTGTTCATATTATCATCATAGTCCCATGACTGCATAACTTTTCATCATCATCATCAGCATCATCATCAAAATAGTTTGAATGATCGAACAAATATTTATTCAATTCATTTCAATTATTTATTTATTCTAGAGAATTCAAGTGTTTGAATTCTATGTATACTTTAGGATGACGTAAAATTGGTTGAATCAGAAAACATTATTCTAGAACAAAGTAATTAGACAATGTAAAATATCCTATGTAAGTAATAATAATAATTATTATAATAATAATAAGTCATAATGTTCAATATTCAATCTAAATAAACAATGATTTTTAATGACTTGCTACAACTACAGTCTGTTATATTGCGCGCATGAAAATTAATTAAATACGGCAGTAGTATAATAGAAGATTTTTAGCCAGTGCTTTCATTCAATATTCAATCCCAAAAACTGATAAGTTTTATACCGCCTACTGAGTGTCATTTACATCTTCAAAACTTAATCGATTTACAACGTTCGCCATGTTATTACAAATATTTTATCAATATAAACAATTGTTCATTCAATATTCATCATCGGTGAATTCACTGGCATGTTTTTTAATAAGTTTTCTATTATCAGTTATTGTCCATCGGTTTATTTCATCATTATGCTCCTAATCAAAAGTTTGCCTTTTCATTAATTCATTGGCTATTGATATATATTAGAACAATTGGCGTTTTATCAAAAGTCAACTTTTTACATACTAAATCAGATATAATGATGAGTTATAAGCATGAATTTCACTTATATACATACATATAGATACATTCGCGTAAGTTATTAGTCTTAATTCGAGGTCTAGTATGAAAATAGAAATATGTGGATCAAATTATGTGAAAGAATCTGGGGAAGAACAACAAGATAAAGAGTTAATCGACAAATTTATGAGTACATAAAACAAATTATAGTTTTTTATAAGTGGAAGTAATCGATAACAGTTGATTAGGACATGAGAGTAAAGTTAAAACAATCTATGAATTAGAAGAGTAATATTTCGAGTGTGTTACACTAATAACAAATCACGTATAATTTTCGCCTTGTGTTCAGATTAAAAGATATTGACAACGTGTGAATTGATTCAGCTTATCTGTGGTATGATAAACAAAATAAAAAGTTTGCTGAATTTGTTATTAGTGTCGTAGTTGGAGTCATGACGATGAACAATGTACATCCGTCAAGTGTTGGTCAGAAGTAGTTGGAAGAAAATCGATTCCATTTCACCCGGTTTTACAGTCATAGACGTTACTACCAAGCTATTCGGGTTGCGTCTGACTTGCTGTAGGATCGAGATGTATTTACAGTTGATCGATGATATTCTCTCAAAACTAAAAAGGATCTGAGAAATATGATATTTTTCATTACGCAGTGATCAATCAGTCGTAAATGTAGAACAACTAATAGTGTTGCCTTATTCTGTAAACATCTGAATAGAATTCCTGATGTAGATGAATTCAGATTATTATTTTTTGATTATCGTTTATATATTGTGGATGTAAACAGTGATTGACTGATGATTTTAAATGTGTAAAAACGCAAACCTCCAAAACTCTGCCCCAAAATATAGTAACAGTGCTCACTAGCGACTAGCTTCGTGAGGAAATTCTCGGAGTTCTAGTTGAGAAGACGTGACCAATGGAGTTCAACCCTGTGAGGTGTAGGCAGTAACTACCACAGACAAATGGGTGAGGTCGCGCAAAATCCGTAGATCAATCAGAGTTAGACATTAACACTGTTGGATGCCGGCCCAGTGGTCCGATGGTTAGGCGTTCGCGTACAATACCGAAGGTCCCGGGTTCGGATCTTGCGAGGAGCAGGAGTCGCGGATGCGCACTGCTGAGTCCTATATCAGGACGAAACGGCCGTCTTTCAGTGCTTCCAGGTTTCTAATGGTGGTCTAACAATGATTGATTGATGATTTCAAATGTGTAAAAACTTGTTAATGCTTGATAGACATCAACAACAGTCATGTATCTGCCAAGTATAATCTTATTAACGTTGAGTATGTTGAAATTCAGGCAGAGATCACTTTCTATAGAGATAAAAAATCATTAAACTTTCACCGTCTTCATTACGGACGAATACTATTCAGATAACTATTGAAATCCACGGTTATTGGATAGTTGTCTTATCCTTTTCTTATCTTATTACGTGGCTACTCAGCAGTAAACATCCACGAGCCTTCTGCCGATCGAAGGTAGGAACTTCAGATGTTGCTGCGAGCAAATAACCTTCAAACGACCGAGTTAGTATCGATTGGCGTATTTGTTTCACTTCAATCGTTTCGGAATATTACGAAAAAACAACTGTTCAATGCTTTTCAATTTTTCAATGATTGCCTAAGATCAATTCGTGGTACAAATTATGGCGAGACCAATCTATTTACTGATCTTTTCCAATAGATACTTCAAGCTTATTGTATTTTTTCTTTCAGTTTTTTTTACGCAGAATAATGAATGTAGTGAGTTAACAAGACCAGTTATTGTTTTGTGTTCGTTTTTTTAAATGAAAACTAAAACTCATATTTTACCTAATGGTTTCAACTTAGAGTTCATTTCCTTTTGACCTTTATTAATAACATAAAGGGTAATTATGTAAAGGTTTAGAACTCATAATATGCATATTTCATACAAACTACATTTGAACACGTCTGTTACATATTTTAGAACAATTTGTTCTCTTCCAAATAAATAGTTATCGCCAAAAATTCAAGAGAATATATTTTAAATGAGTCTAATTGTGATTATCACAGTTAAGTTGTGGTACAATGAATGGTTAAGATGGAGATATTCGATGAGATTCATATAGTTTTATTGAATACATGCCACTTGATTTCAAAATAAAATTGGAAGAGGTTTTACTTAGAAAGTTAGCTTATAGTCGAACAAACAGTCTCCAACATGATGTGGTTAATACGGGACACAACTTTGAAGCTAGAACTAGCAGATTCCTGATTTCAATGAAACAGTCTATGATGACTTTAACATACAAAGAACAATTGAATCATGTCGCCAATATTCTCATGAATCATCTGATATATATATTTAATTAAACTGTATGTAATCAACTTTATAACGGAATTTCTTAATGAAAATATACTTGGTATTTAGTGATTTGATGGTTAACTTACAAATAAACAAATATGAAATGAAAATAAAATCATTCATAATTAAACGAGTAGTTGATCGCTCTTATCTTGTATATAATAATGAATTAAAACAAATAATATAAGGGATTTATGCAAAGAATTATTTATTTGTAGAATATAGACAAATTATTTGATGAGATACATTTAAATGTATACATGTAAACATAATGCGCCATAGTCGATTGTAATGAAAAACGGTAATAATTTTAATATCATAACAAAATATAAATCGACTGAATGGAATGAATGAAACTCCAGGGTATTTTACATTATTAACTAGACATTATCATCGTTGTTATCAGACGATGGATTTTTAATTTTATTTATTCAGGAAGTTGCACACAAATGAGCATGCTTTTTGTGCATGCTAATGTTCTTAAGGTAGTCTATTGATTCTCTTAACGCAAGCTAAACTATATACGAAACTGTATCCGTTTGTGAGATAGATCAAATTGTTCTTGGTTTTTCGTAGTAGAATGATGGTGAGTTGAATATATTGAAAAGCTTGGATTTGTCATTTACATTAAGATTTAATTCATAGTGTCGAGGGTATTTTTAGTTGTTCATTCCTAGTTACCAAGTTATTTCTGTTGGTTTCAGCACAGAAGTAGTAGTTGTTTCTATTCACTTTTACCGTTTACCAGTTTAGTTTATGAGGTTTCCTTCAATCTTAAAATCTATCTGTGTCGTTAACATATCTTTGAAGAATTATTATTCTCTTCAAGGTCTTTTATATGTTTGTTTCAACTTGCTCGGGAACTATTATTCATTCATTTAGCCTTAGTTTAGTGGTTAGTCTACATTATGATAGAAGTTACAGTTCAGTAAGCGAAACCATTAAATAGTCTACATATTGTAAGATTTACCCAGCATCTCTAAACTTTCCTATGGTGCAAGAGTAACTGAGCTAAGTTTATTTCTCCAATTTTATCTCAGAGTAAAAATGTATTAATGTTTTAAAAGGGCTCAAGGATTTCTAACTTCGTTTGCTTTTTTTACTTGCATTTTAAGACAGCCTTTCAAATTTTTGTGTAGAGTTTAAAAAAAAGCCAACTATTGCATCAAGCTGTCAACAACTCACTGCTGCAGCTCTGGCTGGAGCACTTCCATTGGAAATATGTATTTAAAGGAAAGGTGAAGGAAGAGATGTTGTTCGGAACCCATAATATCCGCTCATAAAAAATATTGTAATCTATATTATCCAATAGTACAAAACTCATACATTTTTGTAACTATTATTAAATACTGGTTTGGAAATAAACATATATAAATATAGTCCACGTAGACTCCAACTAGAGCCCCTGTGGGGCCACTAGTGGACCGAAGCACGTATAATGGAGGGTTGTGTATTGGGTTCGTGAACCCTTCCCACAGAAAACTAACTTGCCAAAAATACGCTAACCAGAAAAAACAGTTCAGATCATCTTAAGTCTGCCCTGGGAGTTAGAAAGTCTTCTTTTAGAGGAGTTTTGACGTCTCATGATGAAAGCTGAGTTATTTCGGGAGACAGTTGCCACTTCTTAGCAACCACTCTTCTAGGTGCATGGAACGTTCGGACATTGTGGGAGACTGGAGGACTATTTCAAGTTGCGGCAGAAATGAAAAGATACAACATGGAGGTGCTTGGAATCAGCGAAACGCATTGGACACAGGTAGGACAACTGAGACTAGCTTCAGAGGAACTACTGTTATACTCTGGTCATGAAGAGGAACATGCTTCATATACACAGGGAGTCGCACTAATGATGTCCAATCATGCACAAAAGGCACTGATAGGATGGGAATCTCATGAACCCAGGATAATCAAAGCATCCTTCAAAACAAAGAAACAGGACATTACGATGAACGTCACCCAATGCTATGCACCTATCAACATGTCACGAGGTTCTCAGCCATTGGAAGTACCTCCAAAAGGAATGAATCTCTGTTGGTACTCTTGATAAAATACAAGAAAGGAGGAACAAAAAGTCAGCAATCAAAATCAATCGAACAAGAGAAGAGAAAGCCAAAGCATAAGCTAAATACACTGAAACAAACAAGCAAGTGAAGAGGAGCATCATAGTCGACAAACGTAAATATGTGGAAGATCCAGCAATGAAGGCAGAAAAAGCTGCAAGAGAGGGAAACATGAAACAATTATACGATACAAGAAAGAAGCTCACTGAAAACTGTCGTAAACCAGATCTACCAGTGAAAAGCAAGGAAGGCAAAGTAATCAGCAACACAGAAGAACAGCGTAACATGTGGGTAGAGCACTTTAGGGACTCTTGAATCGATCAGCTCCACCGAACTCACCCAACATCAAAGTAGCATCTACTGACCTCCAAATCGATGTTGGCCCACCAACAATTGAAAAGATTCGCATGGCCATCAGACAAATCAAGAGCGGCGAAGTGATGACATTGAAGCAGAGGCACTGAAAACAGACGTAACAGTAACTGCAAAAATACTCCGCATACTATTCGGCAAAATTTGGGATGAGGAGCTAGTACCAACAGACTGAAAACAAGGATATCTGATCAACAAACCAAAGAAAGGCGATATCAGCAAGTGTGAGAACTACAGAGGCAACAACCTTCTCTAAAAACCAGAAGGATGTCGTTAATTAGAGTGAAGGACTCTGTAGACACCCGACTTCAAAATCAGCACGATGGATTATGTTAGCATTGATGGTATACCGACAAATCATAGTGAAACAATCAGTTGAACGGAATGTAGCACTCTACTTCGACTTCATCGGCTACGAGAAAGCGTTTGACAGCAAGGAAATGATGACACTATGGAGACTTCTACGACACTATGACGTGCCTGAGAGGATAGTCAACATGGATCGAAGTGCAAAATCGTGCACTGAGGACTGCTCACAGACTCGTTCAAAGTAAAGACCGGTGTCAGGCAATATTGCTTAATCTCACCCTTTCTCTTTGTCTTGGTGACCAACTGGATTATGGATGTAGAATTCTTTTTGAATGTTTTGTTTTTGGGAAAATCCCTCCATGTTTACATATTTTGCTATGACATGATGGACTTTTTCTCTTGACATTTTTGGTATTTTATTTGATTCCAATTTGAGATTTTATCATTGTATATTGTTATTCTTTCCATATTTTGTACTTATATTGAAGTTTTTGTGTTTGCTTTTGAACTGTACATATATTGTTTAAACTTGATATAATATGGCTACCGCCACATTTTTGGATAGACGCGGTGGCTGCTGGACTTAGTGTCACTTACTAGCTATTGTAATAGATACTCTACGGAGTAATTTAGTCCTGGAAGAAACAAAAATACCGTAAGCCTCTGTATTTCCATTTTATAACAATATAGAGACGTTTTCTCCTAGAATTTTTGACCTTCTGATTTGGCTGGGACCTGGATCTAGGAGTAACGTACCGGAGTGTTTCTATTGGACGCGATTAGGACAGCCGCCGGCGAAATAGATTCTACAGTCTGGTATTTGCTCTTCTTGCGTGAATTATACTTTGGAAATCTCCATCGGAACATATATGATTTGGATCTATTTGGATTATTAAGAATTACAAGGAAACATTTGGAATTTAATCGTTTATCATACTAGACTTCCTTGGAGGAAGAAGTGGATTATTCACCGTTATTTTTGAACTGAATTGTGAAATTACTCTATTTTGTATTCGTTACCGTCTTTATTGAACTTTATTTATGATGTCAAACCGAAAAAAATCACACGTGAGGACGGTGGAAGAGCTCGACGGATCACAGGGCTCTAGGCAAGTCGTTGATGATAACCTTTTTATGGGTAACCCACATGTTATGTCTGATATTTATTATTGTAAGTCATCGATAGAGGGTTTAGAATTACCTAAGGTTGAGCTTTCATATTTTGATGGAAGGTCTCGCGACTATTTTAAGTTCATACGACAGATAGAGACGTTTATAGAACCTCGAATCAAGGATGATCAAGTGCGTTTATTGTATTTAATTCATTATTGTAAGGGAAAAGCAAAAAATGCGATTGAAGGATGTATGATTATGGATCCACAATCAGGATATAAGAGAGCTAAGGCCATTCTAAAACAGCTCTTTGGACAATCGCATGTAATAGCGCGAGAAACCTTAGAGGACTTATTTAGAACTGGGAATGTAGAATTTAATGATCCTGAATCATTGACGAACTTGGCCATTAAAATGCAGAATGCTTCTTTAACTTTAGAACAGTTAAATTGTACAGCTGAACTTAACTCTATGGCTACTTTAGAACGAATAGTAAGGCTCTTACCTCGTCGAATGCAAGCCCAGTGGGCAGAGCTAGTATTCAAGTGGGACGAAGAGGAGAGAGAGCCCAATTTTAACGAATTGACGGAATTTATTATGTCTCGTGCTAAGATAGCTAGTAGTAGGTTTGGAAGATTAGCTTATCAGGCTAAAACAGGAAATAATACGGAAGCTACTAGTGGTCTGCGTGCGAGACATTCGGATTTTTCGTTTCTACCTAAAGCACGCTCGGAAGATAAGAGATTTGTCAATTATATCACGAAAGCATACGCTGATGAAGGACGAGTATGTGACCGTAACGATGTAAAGCCTCTTGATGCGTGTCCTAGTAAGAAGCCGGTTTGTGTAACAGATAAGATGGCTTTTCTAAGTATAGAAAAGAAAGAAAAAGGTGAAAAGTGTAGGCATCAAGATGGATCCGAAGTGTGTGATGATAAAAGCCTCTTAGCTGCTCGAAAAGCCTGGAACGGTTATTTGGATTCGAGTAATCAGAGGTTGATGAGTTCAGCAAATATGAATAAAGCCCCGGCAGGATTGACTGAACGGAATAAAGCTTATTTCGGAACCCTTCAGTTAGGGTAAATTATATAGCTGGACCTAGAGTAGATTCTAGGATAAGTGATGGTGGTACAGTAACGGCTAAGAAGCCTAGGAGACATGATGCTACTATTACTAAGAAGCCTGAACCTCATGCTCTTTCGGATGCTACGACTAGCCATGGAAATAGTAGCCATCAGAACCTCAGTAGTGACAGTGATAATAAGGAGATAGAAACTGTCAGAAGTCCACTTATAGGGACTAGTTTGTCAACTTCATCGAATGAGCCTCCTAGTGTTTCGACGCCATCGGTCCTCGTCACGAAGGTTAAGTTGATTGAAGATGCACAAGGTTGTGCAACTGTAACTGTTCCTATTACGGTTGACTGTCAGTCGAGTGATGATGAGAAGAAAGTGTTTGATGGTAACAGCCAGTCTACAGTGATATGTGATGACGATGCTATTGATAAGCATATGTCTTGTGCCGCGGAAACGGATGCTAATGCAGAACGGAATCATTTAGACGTTGATAATAAACTGGATGTCACTGATGTGACAAATGAGTTACCGACGATGATGGATACTGTTCAAACCTCCTCTGCATCAGGAGATGGAAGGATAAATATTGATCCTACGTCATGCTACTTAAGGTCCTCTGGAGACGATGAAATGTCAAAATTGGAGATCCCACCCTTGCATATTATTTATGGGTCAAAAACTTCTGTTGATAAGTTAGCATCACGGACTTCATGGTATCTGCTGATCGGAGCAAGTGGTGGTGGATTGGCGACTCGTCCCCATGATAGAGAATGTAGTCCTTGGATAGGATATGACCAGTTTTGCGACGCGTTGTTCATGTTCGTATGGGTTAATTGGGTAAGGTTTATACTACCGTTAGGTCATTCCACGATAGATAGGGGAATCAAGGGCCTGATGGGAAAGTATAGGTACCTAGTTAACACGATAGGTCATATCCATGTTGGATGGCGGGTAGGCGTACTGCTGTAAGTCCTACACGTTATTCCGGTGTGGATTAGGGGATAACATGGGAACCCTAAATAAGGTGTCATTAACGCTTGCTGTTTTTGCATGGAGGGATTTTGCGGGCCGGTGTAGAATTCTTTTTGAATGTTTTGTTTTTGGGAAAATCCCTCCATGTTTACATATTTTGCTATGACATGATGGACTTTTTCTCTTGACATTTTTGGTATTTTATTTGATTCCAATTTGAGATTTTATCATTGTATATTGTTATTCTTTCCATATTTTGTACTTATATTGAAGTTTTTGTGTTTGCTTTTGAACTGTACATATATTGTTTAAACTTGATATAATATGGCTACCGCCACATTTTTGGATAGACGCGGTGGCTGCTGGACTTAGTGTCACTTACTAGCTATTGTAATAGATACTCTACGGAGTAATTTAGTCCTGGAAGAAACAAAAATACCGTAAGCCTCTGTATTTCCATTTTATAACAATATAGAGACGTTTTCTCCTAGAATTTTTGACCTTCTGATTTGGCTGGGACCTGGATCTAGGAGTAACGTACCGGAGTGTTTCTATTGGACGCGATTAGGACAGCCGCCGGCGAAATAGATTCTACAATGGAGACCTCAACATCTCAGAGGAAATACGTAATTTAGCGGACAGCACGGATCCGAATGGACGGTCTAGACTTCCTAGATGATCTGGCTCTCCTATCTCACACGCAACAACAAACTGAAGCGAAGATGACCAGTATCAGAGGCAGTAGTATATTTATTGTTGAATTAGTCTGAGAATGCCAAGACGTTATCGTAGTCTCCCATTTACTTTGTAGTAGTAGTAACTGGTTTATTTATGAATAGAAGTGATGTGGGTACTCTACAAACTCTCTGATTATGTTTTTCTCAAGCGACCCTACGGACTTGCATAGAGCTATAACTCAAATATTTTTGACTTTCCATTAATTAGGATTTGTCTCAACTGTATCCTTCAACCTGAATCCCTACAGAAAACCTTTTTCCTGAAATATAAGCATTTATTATTATAATTAATTCTGACTATCATTGTCATGTTTTACACCTTTTGTTTATCTATAAAAAAGACTTTCGTGTGCCAAGCTTGTCTTTGCTTTTTGGCCTCCTCTCCTCGCTCGTTGTTAGCCGCTCGTGTAACCTAGTATCGTGATTATTTCGATATCACGAGGCTAGAATCGTCATTTCTCTGATTTCTAGATTTACGGTATTAGCATTTGTTATCCCGCGGAGTGGTATGTTTATCTGGTACTACTACAGAACCATGGTGGGAGTTTTCTCAGATCCCTTGTTATAGTTCGAATAACATACGGTATAATAAAGGTCACTTAAGAGAGCCGAAAAATTTTTTCAGGCTGCTTCTATGGGAGATTTCGGCTCTATACTTAAATCTGCTGCGGGAACTGAACGTACATTTCCTTTCCAAATGTTTGTTATGCCTGAAGCTGACACAATGCTGCCGAAAATATTATGGTGATTTCAAAGTTGTTGGTGTTTATTTAAAAATTTTTTATTATCTAATATAATAGCTAATTATTAGAAGCGAATCGTCTTTGTATCCTTTTTTAAGAGAAAATCATTGATAACATAAATATGTTTTAAATCTGTGTTGTTAGTTTTGAATGTCTTGAATGTTCGGATCTGAATGATAGTGCGCAATCTTCTAAAAACCATCCATAATTTTGTTTATATGATGCTTGTATGTTATTACCATTTCTTAACACTCTATTCTGCACCTAATTTGAATGCAAAAACGCAATGCCTTCTAGTGTGCTCACTGACTTCCCTCCCAATAAAATACTTGTCTGTTCGTGACTACTAGAGTACCACACTTGTGGAAATGACTAGTTAGTTTATGTCCACTATATCTCCACTATCTTTTTCACAAGCCAGTATAAACGGACTGTTTTCCTTGCACTCGATTCTTGTTCCAGGTATTTACTTTTTCCACTTATGATAACTCATTAGCGTCTGCCATATTTATCCACATTATCTTTTATTTCGAGTTTTGACTTCCAATTCATATTCATGAAGCGCTGAGATAGTCTTATTAACTTAACCTAATAAAGTTCATTTGAATCAATGGGGTTCTTTGGACTTATCTCTCAAATCAAAATTTTCTACTTGTCACTGGTTCACCATAACTCCGCCAGTAGAACCTTCGGGGCTACTGCCGGTCCCAAGCCCGGATAAAGGAGGAGGGTTGGACATGGGGTTGGCGACCCCATTCCGTCGAAATCTAACTTGCCGAAAAAACGCTAACCAGAAAAAATAATTCAAACCATTTTAACTCTGCCCTGGGAGTTGGAGGAAGAATTATGACGTCGCGTGATGAAAGCCGAGTTCCATCGGAAGTCACGGGGCTGATGCCTCTTCTGACAACCAGAGCAACCATTTTTTAGGTACATGGAACGTTCGTACATTGTGGGAGACTGGAAGACTATTTCAAGTTGCGGCAGAAATGAAAAGATACAACATGGAGGTGCTTGGAATCAGCGAAACGCATTGAACACAGGTAGGACAACAGAGACTAGCCAAAATGAAACTGAAGCTAAAAAAGCACTGGACAGCGGGGCTGACAACATCACACAAATTTAATACAGCCTTTCTTCGGGACACCGTAAAACTCAACGAATTCAAGATAGCCATCACCAATAGGCTAATGGCCTTGCATGATCTACTCAACCGAGAGAAAGCAACATTGGAAAGGGATTAAGGAGGCTATCACTTCAACATGTCACGAAGTTCTGGGTCACAAGAAGTACCATCAAAGGGAACGGATCTCTGTTGATACTCTTGCAAAAATTGAAGAAAGGAGGAACAAGAAGGCAGCAATCAATGTCAGCCGAACAAGAGCAGAGAAAGTTACCGCACAAACTGCATACACAGAAGCAAACAGGGAAGTGAAGAAGAGCATCAGAGCTGACAAACGAAAATATGTGGAAGATCTAGCAATGACGGCGGAAAAGGCTGTAAGAGACGGAAACTTGAGACAATTGTACGAAACAACAAAGAAGCTCGCCAGAAACTATCGTAAACCAGAACGACCAGTGAAAAGCAAGGAAGGGAAAATAATCAGCAACACTGAACAACAGCGAAATAGGTGACTAGAGCTCTTTCAGGAACTCCTGAATCGACCAGCTCCACTGAACACACCCAACATCGAAGCAGCATCCACGGACCTCCCAATTAATTTTGGCGCACCTACGATTGAGGAGATCAGTATGGTCATCAGACAAATCAAGAGCGGAAAAGCAGCACGACCAGACAACATTCCAGCAGAGGTAATGAAAGCAGATGTAGAAGCAACTGCGAAAATATTTCACATTCTCTTCAAGAAGATTTGGGATGAGGAACAAGTACCATCAGATTGGAAAGAAGGATACCTCATCAAAATACCAAAGAAAGGCGACCTGAGCAAGTGTGAGAACTACAGGGGGATCACTCTTCTTTCGATACCAGGCAAAGTATTCAACAGGGTAATGTTACGCAGAATGAAGGACTTCGCAGACGTCCAACTTCGAGATCAACAGGCCGGATTTCGTACGGATCAATCGTGTACTGACGTAATTGCTACATTACGGATCATTGTGGAACAATCAATTGAATGGAATTCACCACTCTACATCAACTTCATCGATTACGAGAAAGCATTTGATAGCGTGGACAGGAACACACTGTGTAGGCTTCTTCGACACTACGGTGTGCCTGAGAAAATAGTCAACATCATACGGAATTCTTATAATGGATTCAACTGCAAAATCGTACACGGAGGACAGCTAACAGACTCTTTCGAGTTGAAGACCGGTGTCAGGCAAGGTTGCTTACTCTCACCCTTTCTCTTTCTCCTGGTCATCGACTGGATTATGAAGACGTCGACATCTGGAGGGAAGCACGGTATCAACTGAACAGTTAGGACGCAGCTCGACGATCTGGACTTCGCAGATGACCAGGCTCTTCTATCTCACACGCAACAACAAATGCAAGATAAGACGACCAGTGTAGCAGTAGCCTCTGCAGCAGTAGGTCTCAAAATACATAAAGGAAAAAGCAAAATTCTCTGATGCAACACAACATGCAACAACCAAATCACTCTTGATGGAGATGCCTTGGAAGACGTTAACACCTTTACATATCTGGGCAGCATCATTGACGAGAAAGGTGGATCTGATGCAGATGTGAGGGCACGGATTGGCAAAGCGAGGGCTGCATTTCTACAATTGAAAAATATCTGGAACTCCAAACAACTTTCAAACAAAACCAAAATAAGGATTTTCAATACAAATATCAAGACAGTTCTACTGCATGGAGCGGAAACCTGGAGAACTACGAAATCCATCATCCAGAAGATACAAGTGTTTATGAACAGTTGTTTACGCAAAATACTTCGGATTCATTGGCCAGACACCATCTGCAGCAACGTAGTGTGGGAGCGAACAAACCAGATTCCAGTGGAGGAGGAAATCAGGAAGAAGCGGTGGAAGTGGATAGGAGAAATTGCAAAAAGCACTGAACTGCATCACAAGACAAGCCCTCACATGGAACCCTCAGGGCAAAAGAGAAAGAGGAAGGCCAAGGAACACATTACTCAGAGAAATAGAGAAAGACATGAGAGGAATGAACAAAAATTGGACAGAACTCGGAAGGGAAGCTCAGGACAGATTTGGTTGGAGAAAACTGGTTGGCGGCCTATGCTCCATTTGGGGTAACAGGCGTAAGTAAGTAAGTCAGCATCACTGGTTCACTATCTGCTTATATCTCTGCAACATGAGAGAGGGAGAGATTACCAGTAATCTTTGGTTATATTTTTTTTAGACAAGGTTATACTCAAACACAGATACGGGCACCAAATGTCTTTCAAAATGTCGAATGGCTCCATAGAATTTTATTCAGTCAGAACTCCATTGTTGTTACAGATAATAAAGTATTATGGTTCATTTGAGATTCTGAGAAAGCTCATCTAGCTGCTATGGCTTTATCATAAAGTAAATCGGTTATTTCTGACACCTGTATTATTGCGTCAATCCATGTGCAACATAACTTTGCTTGACAAGAAAATTTTCATTCTATTCCAGTCAAGCGATTTACCGCCTCACGCAGGCTAAATAAATGCAGGAGTATCAGTTGAAGAGATACTGAGTCACTCGTGGAAATTAGGTAATCGAGTAAATCATCCATTCAGATAGTTTTAAAATAAAATAATGCTATATCTTGAAAATGATTAGATTCGACTCATGGATAGATAAAAAAAGCCTTTGAATTCACTGTTATTTCGAGACAATAGACTCATTTAAAAATCAACGAAGTAATTTGGAGAAAATTTTCCTAAGCAGTCCACTCCAGTCAGAAGAAATTAGATAGATGACTCTCACAGACAACAGCCAAACATTAAAGCATCGATTTCTTTGCACCAGTGACCAATGAACTGGTAAACCGTCTCTCTGATTATGGAAGATAGTGCGTATTAGGTGTTGACAAAGAGCAAGAAAGAGTTGAAGTCATGTTAAGTTCCTTCGGGACAGTCTTCAGGAAACTCTACTCATCTCAGGGCTAGCTTAACAAGCAATGCCACTACCTACTTAATGTGAAGGTCAGCTACCGAATGCTAAAGTTCTGTAGATACGGAAAATTTGGCATGACCGGATGAACTTATCTCATGACTACTTCGCAGGCACCCGACATGGCTTGCTGCTTCAGCTGCAAAATATACGATATGTTTCTCAACTTAGAAAGGGTCACCCTAGGACTAAGAGGATGAGACACTCCTGAATTTACGACATGTGGTCGATAGACTATTAGATAAACTTCAAGTTGATTAGCTTTACAAGTCTTGTACGAAAAATATTTGAAAAAAGTGATCACAGCTAGTTGTTTTTTAATGAGCGACAAGGGTTTTGGAAAGATTTACCTTGGATTGAGCCGTCGAGGTGTGAATGAACTGGGCTTGCTAGTTGATGTGAAAAGGTGAGTCGATCTGGTCCGGATGTTTGCCTGGGAACGTTCAGCTAGCTTCTGTCTATTGAAACCAGTAGGATCAGTATCAACGTCAAAAAATCACAGAAATTTTTATTTTATGATTTATTCATCGATACAACCAGTTGGCGCTATTTTAGTTGACTTGCTCGTTCTCTCAGTGAAGTTCCGCACCGTAGACTACTATTGAAGCTGGGAGGCTCGAGTATCTTAGGGATGATTAAAAGCTTATATAAGGTCGCTGACAAAGATTAACACAGGTTGTTGACCTTCCATCCCAAGTGCATGAATCTGAATCTGATGTCGACATCCTTTGCTAAAATTAAGTCCAGAATGGAAGCCGGCAAACTAATGTTTATTCTTCTTTGTTTCTAAAAAAGCAGTTTAAGGACTATGCTAGAACTATTTAATACAGACTTAAACTTCGACTGATAATTAGCTCACTTAATGAAGTTTGAATGTTGAATTGTTGAACTAACTCAATGCGTCAGTTCAACTTTATGAGTTACATACTCCTATCAAGGCGATGGAAATGACGGATGATCCCCTGGTCTTAGTTTTTAAAGCCTTAGACACAGAAGACAAAGGATACATCACTGTGGATCAATTTGTGTCAACTTTCAGAGAGTTTTACAATTCCAGTGGCGCTGATGGAGAACGGCGATCATCACTTTCTTCAAACGTAATGTTATTTTTTCGACTGATTGACATGTATTTAGGACATCATGAAAGTGGTGCAAACTTTAGACCCAAAAAATGATGGCATTATACATTACGAAGATTTTAAGAAGGCTTTTGAGGGAAATATAAACCGTAAGTTGTTTTCCATATTTATAATATAAAACTAGTTGATGAAGACAGTACCTCAAAGCATTCAAGTGCTCTATCTAAAAACTTGGATAATCACAACGTATCCGTAAGGTCAAGTTTCCTTTCAGATGGCTTGGAAAACAAGGTACTGTATGTCTTTACATTTATATCTGTGCATTATTTTTTGTTATGTTACGATTTGTGAACCATCAGTGTAACATCTTTATATGTTTTATGTAAATTAAATCCAAAGTTAGTCAGTATTCCTGTTATCCTTTGTCCTTAAAATCACTCAGGCAGTTGTATGGTCTCTGCTTTGTAATGGTACTTCTGCTAGCATTTGTTTTTAGGCCTGCCAATTTAGACTTTAGTTAACTGTTAGTTTTCCAGACTAGGAATAAAAATCGATTTTGTGTATTTAGAGGGTGGTGAATAAGGGGCGTATCTGTACTACTTCAACTACTTTTAGGTCGTACCGCTCAAGCTCTTTGACTTGCGTCCACGGTTAGTCCCTAAACCAAAGAGTATTCACATCCAGGCACTGCATGGTCGAACAGTCAATGACTTTATAGACTTTTGAGACTTCTTTGTTCGATCCTCCTTACGCCTTTCTAAATGACTCCTATACTAGTTGGTACAGTACTTTAGATTATTCGGCAGATATTTGTACGTGACACGTCCCAACCATTTCAATCTATGCAAGTTTTTGAAACTTGCTCACTCAGTTTACTTACTCAGTACTCTACGCCAAACAACAAAGTTACTCATTCATCCCATCATGTTTATGCGTCATTAGGAAAGTGTGATCGAATACTTACCAGCTATGCATTTTTCTGTATGAATTACTTTGTACAACTATAAGATGATACAAGTAACTTATTCGAACAACAATCGTGTTTGATGGTCCCACTTGCGGTGATGAAATCTGCATATTTCACAAGGATCCTAATCTTTATTATGGTTAAATGGAGAGAAAATTGTGCATTGCTTTTAAGTTGAGCCTAAAACCAACATAGGGAACCCTGATTATTAGTGCTTGAGTCAAGGTAACCATATCCGTTCTGTCATTATTGGGAAAACACGAAATTCTTCATTACAGAGTTTTAATACACTTGTTCAATGTGATATGTAGAAATAAGCATTTCACTGAATGTCAAGTTCGAGACAAAGTGTTGTAAACTTTGATTATTTCCACAATGATATAGCTATTAGCTGTACACTTAAGCATGTCTATCTTTTAACGGACATCAAGTACATGAAGTTGTCACATTGTGTAGTATATTGTGGTTCGAATTGTGATAGTACCCAAATAGTCATGCACGTATCTGGTTATTCTTATTCAATGTGATACTAATTTTCTGAAGAGGTAATCTTTTGCTCTCACTTGCTTGGATTTTATTTATCCCAAGTATCAGATATACTCAACGTATAACCGCTCAAATGTTCATCACTTCAACTTTCCGAATTTCGCAGCCTCAGGAGAATATGTTTGTCTGGATGAGAAGAATATGATTAAATAATGAGAAATAAATGAAAAACAATAGGATTCTCAAAACTTATGGAATAGTAAACACTGAATCTACCATTACCTTCATTGGTGACAACTTTCGAACCTTATGGAACCCATATAGGAAGCTGATGTAGTTCAAACCAAAATCAATAATTTTATGGACTAGCACTATGTCTTACACTTATAAGCTGTCTTATTGCAGCTAACGTTTGTATTTGTCAAAATATTTTGGTAGGTATAGACTCCGGATATGATTTACACTCCAGTCACCTCAGAACGTACAAGTTCGTAACCGCATTTTAAAAATCATTTGTTATTGGGATTGATTTTATCGTTGTTTGTAACATCATACGAGCGACGTTTGCTTTGGACAACAGCTCTAGTTGTCACATTTCTTGAATTTCAGACTGATGATAGTGGTGTGCATATGCATGATCCAACTTTATTCGACATTGATACTGACTCTGCCTTAAGCGCCGATGGACCAAACAAGTAAGCTAGTGTGTATATACCATGTTTTTTCTTTGAATGATGCCTTTTCATCTAATATCCGATTATTGTTGTAACAATTTTTGATAGTCTGCGGTACTTAAAGCACTCGTCACAAAAAAGTGCAAACTGAAGTATTTTGAAATTTTAGTTTAAGATGTGCTATTAGAACTGTTATTTCGAGTTTATTCATCAAATGTAACACAAGAAACAACTTACAGCATCCGGTTTTATGGATGTGTATGTTTTTAATTACCAAAAAGTCTAAAAATAAGTTTATAACTTGTAACATCAATACTGTATCGTTAATTGGTAATTTTTATCAGGATAACGAAAGCTCATCAAGTTGTTGTCTACTCACACCTTGTCTTGCGTGAGAATGATATTTGTTTGCATATCAATGAGCGACCGTATTGTTCAGCACTTCGTCATGGTTTACTCGGCGGTTATTAAAACCACTCTCTAAGTGTACAAGAAATATGTACTTGAAAAGCGTCTGTCATAATCGAGGGAAAAAAAAATCAATTTGTCACTGGATGTAAATGCGCTTGAAAAATAGCATTTTCTGGTCATCAGTGGTACAGTCAGTCAGTCAGTCAGTTGCAACGTAGAACTTCGTACGTATGTACATAAGTTCATGTAGCCATACCACATTAACACAGTGGTACATCAGTGAGTGTATCTATTGTAGGGGTAAACAACAACCCTGTAAACTTCCTGAGAAAACACTCAAGTGGATAACAAATTTTATTCCAAACAATGTATATACATATATACTCTATGAATTACACTGAATGATATATATATATATATATATATATATATATATATATATATATATATATATATATATATGGCTCAATTGAAATATAACTTTATTTATCTCTAACTCTATTATAGTTTCTCATCCAGGTAATTTATTGTTCATTATTGTTAAATATAACGTTAATTTCGTATACTCAATAGAAACTCATATCACTCATTTTTTCTAATAATAAACCCTGTATTCGGCTTTTTTTTCTGTTTTTCTTTAAAAACCAAAAAATTCTTAAATTGTTTGCTGCATTGCTCTTCAATTTGCAATCTAATCATCATTTCTATGATTAACATTGTTATCTGTGCTTGTCTAACCCGATTCATATTTGATCATTACCGCTGGGTGATTTCATCTTTGTTTTAATAATGATGATAACAATTTATCGACTTCTATCATTATTACTATTACTATTTTGGTCGCAATGTTGATGCTAATTGTACTTGATCCAAACACTTGATATTGATTTACAAACGTAGTAGTACTCGTTTAAAACGAAGTGAGATTAGAAGCAGTTGGCCAAAGCATAGGTAAGTTCTTTTTTTCTCTCTGATAGTTACTTCCGCGTGGGTTTTCATCGTTTTTTACATACAGTGATAGGATCATATTCATTAAACACATGTTAAAGTTTTGTCAAGCTATGTAATATTAACTCACACATTCAAATGTATGACTCAAAGCCTAGTACACAAAACTAGTTAATTCAAAGTAAACAGAGTAGTAAAACTGAATTTATATCCGATCGTTTCACGTTTGGATGTAAGCCAACTTTTTCTTAACATAAAACTCTAATTTTGTTTCATATGGTTTATCTAAAATATTGTAAATGGATGATGGGATTTATAACGAATTTAATATTTCACAGGAAAAGCAAAACTGTCAGGATTTATAAAATTCAAATAATTCTATAAACTAAACTGCATAATACGTATTGATTGATCTGATAGTCAAGTATAACGGATGCATGTAATGGTCTCTTTGTTTTTTAAGGGAAAAGGGGTTGGTAATCGGATATTCAGATATGCTTTAATGGTCGAACTTTCATTTCTTTTCACAAAAACAAATTTCGGATGTTGTACAACAGTTGCTATGATGCCTGCGAATTTTCATTTTTTCTCTATGAATTTTAAATAAGACGATTTCAATTGTTTTTTCCATTTCATCTAGTACTACACTGTCAGTCTTTTCGACTAATCTGTTAAATAAGTAATGCTGAGAAAGGATCTGTTTGAAATGCTGAAAAACATTTTTATCTTTCAGATTTCTGTTCTCTTGTTTGTTTACTTCAATCGAGTCAAATTCATTTTAACTCCATTTATTATTTGTTAGATACAGTTTGGGCTATCTGTAAGTATCATGCACTATGGAATAAAAAGTTTGTAGTCTCTTTATTTATAATTCTTTCCTTCGTTAGCTACTTCCTCACTGTTTCATCTTTCAACTTGGTCAATTTATGTGCTCTGTAGCATGCGTTCATTGCATTAATCAATTAATTGTTCAATTATTTTATAATTAGTTCAATTTTTCAATCTTTGTTTTGCTATACACAAGGGCATGGTTTGATTTGTTTGTGTGTTTTAGTTTGCATAAAGTTGAGTTCGATAATAACAGCGATTGACAGAGGGGTGATATACCCTCCAATTAATAAGCAAAGCTAAGTCAAATGTTCAATGAATAATAACTTTTTACCTGTACATATAGACGAGACTAGAATTTGTAAGAGAGATTTTACATTTCAAGTAAAGGCTTTAAAATGAATAAACATCTCAGTATGTATGATATTGTACATGACTAAACATCCAATAGGATTTAGTATCAGTGACGCGCTATTTTCATGCTGCAATAATAATAAGTTGTGGAAGCTTACAATATCATTTGTTGCTGTGACAACCTCAAAATGTCATAAGGTCAAGTCAAGTTTGGATGAACTCCAACATTTTGTAAGACAGAAACACATTTTTATTCATATTCTTTTGGAGCACATATTCGTTGGTCTGCTCGTAATCGAGTGAATGTAGATGTAACTGTGTATTTATTTGATTTTATATTGTGTTAAGCTACAATTTCAAACTTTACTGTACCTACTTCGGTTCAGTTAGGTGGAAAATTGTTTAGTTTAGAGCTTACTACACTGATTGCTAGTTGATTTGTGGATTTCTGTAACCCTGTTTTAGTAAAGCATGAATTATTCGTGACTATGAGTTCGTTTACAGGAACTCATTTTATGATATCTTAGATTTAGTATCATGATCTTGAAACTTAAAAAAATGGGTACTTAAAAGTAGCGTAAAATTACTCGGATAAGTTTTCCATGAACAGATGCCATAAGGTTCTTTCTACTACACTGTTTTGTAGGTGCTAATAGCATTTAAGTATCTACTTCATTCGATGGTAAATTTCGTCACAAAATAACAAAATATCACGAAAATCATAGACAGCTTCTAGTTGATTTTGTGTCTTCTGTTTATTTCTGACTTTCATTGAAGATTCCATTTTTAGAAAAAATATTATTTTCATTGATATTGAATGTTCCACTTTCTGCATCAGTTTTTCGTGTTAGTTACATTCTCACTGAATAATTGATTTGTTTACAGTAGTTAATTCATGGATTAGTTAGTCAGTCAATCACATCACACAACATTACTCATCTGTGTTAAGTATTTAAGCATATGTATGATGTGCTGTAGTGTGTAATAATTGTTGTAGTAATAGTGATGTAGTTCTTCAAAATAATATATATATATATACATCAATTTAAATCTTGTGAAATTTCTTATGCGTACAACATTTCTTCAGTCTAAGGGCTATGCATGTCTGTCATTGTTGTTACTGTTGTTGTTGTTGTATGATTAGGATTAACCAGTTTTTAAACTTTTTTTCAAGTTCTCTGAAACTATTTATTCAATATTTTGAGTGGCTATCAACCAGTCGGGAAAGTGTTTGGTTCTTAAGGCAGTTTATAACAAAAGGTAATGAAATGAATGTAGATAAACAGTGTTAATTTGATTGATGAACGATGAGGTTAGGATTATGAATTAGCAGTCCAAATGGAGTTATGAATTAAGGTTACAAGTTTCGTATTTGGGGGTTAGGGTTAGGCTTAGAATGTATGTTTTAAGTGCATGAATACTTTTTAATTACACATCAAGTACGCTCAAACACAATACCTGTGTTTCGGTGCAGGTATTCTTTGTGTTTTAGCTGATGCAGGATGTCACATCACTTATGTAGTTACAGAAAAGATATTTTCAAACAATATCAGGCATTTTTGGAATTAATTTTACACATTTTCATCTCACTCTTCAACAGGGTACATACTATCCTTCGCTACATTTCCAATTTCGTTAAGAATGCAAAAAACTTTCTTAAATCTAATCGGTTCCTTAAAGGATAGTGTTCTAATTAAAGTGTAAGGGTTTACTTTTCTGTCTTAGTTATTTTCATTTCCCATATCATATATGCTGTTAAATTGACAAAGAAATTAGACAAAAACGGAATTCAACTTGAATTTGCTTTTTTGTTTGTACTATTTCGTCAAGTATACAAATTTTCAATCTAACTCATAAAATGGTCATAGTTAGACAATCATTATAAACCAGAAAGCACTAGACAGTCGTTTCGTTCCAGCATGGGACCGATTAATAGGCATCCACAAATCTGCCACAGGATATCAAACTCAGGACTTTATGTTTCACGCTCGATTATCACCTACAGACTAAGATTAGTTCGTACTGACAACAAACACAAATATTTCGTTATCTAATTTAGATGAACAGTAATTTATCTTTTTTTTCCTCTACACTTCTATATATTGCACTGTTTAAAAAATAAATTCTTGTTGTTTTGTTTTATTGCATTGCACGAAAATTAATTGGTGTTAGACCAGTTAGTATCACTATTCTATTTTTTATTTATTTAAAAGTATAAAATTGTTTACTTTTTCTCCTGATGATTTTCTGTGGTATCTTTGGAGAATATTTTGCGTTTGGTTTAATTATCGGATAAGTATTACTGTTGATGAGTATAAAGGAGTAATTAAATAAAATGACCAATTATTTAGTGAATTCGTTAATTTTAATCAGTACGTATCATGTTTTTGCGTTTACTACGGACCTCGATTCACTGTGGTAGGTAGCATATAGACACAGACAGACAGATACAACGCAGAACTTCGTACGTAAGTACATCAGTTCAGGTTGCCATTCCCCATCAGCACAGAAACGCAACTGTCAGTTCAAATCCAAGAGTGATAGCAATAATAGAAGTATTAGCAGTAATGGAGAAGATTAGGGAGCAAAGATATGATTCGAAAAGTATGGTTCAGTAAGATAAATTTAGAAGGAGAAAGGTAGAGATTATGAGGAATGCAGAAGCTTAGAATTTCATAGGACACAAAGAGTGGATGCACCTGCGCCATTGCAAATGATTCTGAGCCATGTCATTCAAGGTCTCTAACCATCGGTGACTATCGTCTCGCGGACCCCGACCAGGTAGCCTACATCTATGAACAGGACTCAGTCCACTTGTCAGTGACTTCATGTATTTCTGCCATGTTTTGGTTTGGCTGACCCTAACTTTCTTCCAATCTACTCCTACACTGCAAAAAATAGCTCGTCGCGGCAGTCGGTGGTTAGCCATACGTAACACATGTCCCAACCACCTCAACTGATAAAGTTTCACCACTTCATCTACTGACTTGCCATTCTTACCTAGAACTCGTTTCCTAACGACAGCGTTGCTTATACGGTCGTCCCATGATACACTCGAAAACTAGTAACCTACGGAAGTCCTCTACTCTTAACGGCCAAGTCTCGCATCCGTACAGTAGGACAGAGCGAAATGCTGCACAGTACACTCGTCATTTGGTTAGCGAACGGATATCTCACCTACGCCATAGGTGACGCAGGTTGGCTAGAGCCAATCGATCCTTCTGTATCCGAGCCATCAGCACTGATGAGACTCCCGAGACAAGTGAAGCGGTCTACACGCTCAACTACTTCATTTCCTATCACTAATTCAGGTGAAGTCGCAAGCAAATCTTGAAGCGACATTCTGTATTTCGAGGCCGAGAACCGCATACCGAACATGCTTGCATTGCTGCTCAAGGTGGTCAGAAGACTGCATTTTGTCAGCGTCTTCACCAAGTAGGACTATGTCATCGGCGTATTCTAAGTCGATAAGCAAGCCTCCTGGTAAAAGGTCTACTCCAGAAAATTCAGACGAGGATAAGGTTATTTCTAGGAGCATGTCTATGATAAAATTAAACAAGAATGGAGAGAGTGGACATCCCTGACGGACACCACTTGATGTAGAGAATTCCGTTGACAGTTCGCCATAAGCTCTCACTCGACCAGTGGTATTCGAGTACAGAGCTTGTATAAGGTTAATGTACTCACTTGGTACACCTTTCAATGACAGACACTGCCACAGAACCCCACAATCCACTGAGTCAAATGCCGCCTTAAGGTCCAGGAAGACAACTATTGTAGGACGCCTAAACGTGTGTTTGTGTCCCAGGACCTGTCGTAGTGTGAAGATGTGGTCTATACAGCCACGTCCAGGTCGAAAACCAGATTGGTTTTCTCGAGTTCGCTCTTCACGAGCTTTCGTTAAGCGTCGAAGTATTACTGAGGCCAATATTTTAGATACTATATTAGTTAGACTTATTCCTCTGTGATTGTCACAAGAAGACTTCTGTCCTTTCTTATAGATTGGGACAATCAGTGATTGAGACCAGTCGGATGGGATTACGTCCAGTTCCCAGATTCTACCTAAGATCTCAGTCAATCTAGCTGCTAAAACTGGACCACCATCCTTAAATATCTCAGGGGTCAGTCTATCGGGACCTGCAGCTCGTCCTCGTTTCAGATTTCCTAACGCTGTTTCAACTTCATTAAGACTAGGGGGACTTACGTCGATTTGCCATTCAGGATGACTGGAGATCGTGGGTAACTGAAGAGTGGCTCGAGGCCAGTTGAACTGATCCCTAAAGTGTTCTGCCCATCGATCCAGTCTCCTGGATTGAGAATAAATAATAGTCCCGTCATATTCTGAGATAGTCTCACTTACACTAGGATTCCTAATACCAGTTTCCTTGATAAGTCTGAAAAGTTGTCTACTGTTGCCGATCGCCGCTGCCTTTTCCATCGCTTTTGCTTTCGCCACCCACCACTGTTCGCGATCGTTACGTAGGCTTTTTATAAGTCTGCGCCTAAGTTGACTTCGTTCTTCATCATGTTTAGAGCCAGGTGGGATGAGTTTTCGGGCGTCCATCAGATCGGTGGATGCTACTGAGATCCACGGTTTCATCCTAGCCTCATGGCTCACCTTTCTAGCAGATATCACTGCTGTTTCCACAGCCTTTTTGATATCATCCCATCCTGCTTCCGGATGGGAATCGCTTAAATGGTCGCCTAACTGTCTTTCTAGTTGTTCCTGAAATATATTTTTCGCCTTATTATCATTAAGTAAAACCCTAAGAGGCTTTCTTACGGTGTCTTTCCTACGCCCAGTAAGCTTCAAACAAATACGCGCTCGCACTAGAGCATGATCTGAATCTAGACATGTGCTCCAGAACGAGCGACAGTCCTCCATCGAACCCCTCCATCGGTGGCTGATGGCGATGTGATCTAGTTGAGTCCAACGTTGAGACGACTTTGGAGGTCGCCAGGTCAACAGATGCTTTTCCTTATGCCTAAAGTTAGTGTTTGCTAAGAATAGGCGGTTGTCTGAGCATGCTTGCAACAGACGGTCACCATTGTCTGTTCTCTGTGCCGCGACACCATAACATCCACCTAGGTGTCTCTCCTGCTCATTTAGTCTACCTACTTGAGCATTAAAGTCACCAGCCATTATTAATATATCAGAGCGCCTAGCTTTTTGGAGGAGGTCCGAAAGCTTTCTGTAAAACTCATCTTTTACATCATCTGAACTGCATTCAGTGGGGGCATAGGCAGATACGACGATGAGGCAACGGCGATTGTGACTATCTTTCCGAGTCCTTACTGTCCCGTTTAGTCGGACAGCGCACAATCGACTATCTACAGGGATCCAGTCAAGGAGAGATTGTTCTGCCCTACGACTCAATGCTATGCCTACGCCAGCAAGACCCCTGGAAGCAGCATCAGGGCTACCGGATACACGAAGAGTAAATCGAGCTGCTTCTTTTTGACAAGGTGAAATCAGATTAATAATTTTACTAGAATCCTGTATGCGCGTTTCCGAGACGCAGCATACGTCGATGGCACGAGATTCTAAAGTCCTAGCTAATGATGCCTGTTGCCCTATTTGACACAATGTCCGTACATTAAATGCTCCAAAATGTAGTCTAGAATGGGAGTTCAAGAGACCAGGAACGACGTTTCGTGATCTCGCTTCGTCTGCATTAGCGATGCAGTGAGAAAAGAGAGTGTGAGTAGAGTTAGTCGTAGAGATAAGAGAGACATTAGGGGGTGTAGGAAGGATTTGATTTTGACCAATTCGGTCTCGCGTGCTGTTACGGCTATGAGGGCGGTTGTCACTTCCCTGCTGCCCACACCGTGGAAGGTTGTTTCTTGAGGGACCTGAAAAGGAAGGTTTATTAGCGTTGGTCTTAGAGACCTGGGTGCGTGACCGCGGAGCCCAAGGGACAACTGCTTGAGGCCGGTCACGCACGGCCTTTTTAAGCAGGATTTTTTTGAGTATTAGCTCCGCTCTTGAAAGCCCTAATGGGCACCCTTACCACCGGAGACAGAAATTCGTGAGGTAGGGCGAGGTGTAACATTTTGGTTCGAGCTTTTCTAACCCCTCCTTCCTTGTAAGAAGGCAGCATCGCTTCAGATGCTGGTTGTCCGAGGGGAACACCTTAATGCTGTCACACCCCTCTGCAGTCAGCAGTACGACTTCGCCCTCAGACCTTGAGTAGATGCTTTTAGTCTCATCGTTCTCCAATCGACCTGTCTGACATGGTTGAACCTTGAGGAACATATGTTCCAGCCAGTATAGCTTGGTTGGGTCATCACGATAGGCAAACCCGACCACCACGTCAGGATAGCAGCTACGGTCGGGGGTAGGTAGCATATGGTAATAATGAAGTTATTGTCGTACAGTAATCAACGTTCAGTCAGTCAGTCAGCTACAATGTAGAACTTGGTATGTATACATACCAGTTGCCATACCACATTAGCATGGAGAGACGAAATTGTCAATTCAAATCCTATAGTACCAGAAGTAGTAGAAGTATTAGCAATAATGGGAGAAGATTAGGGTTCGAAGAGTAATTGACGTTAGTCGACATGGGTTACAATATTTAGCAACTGTAAGACAGGTGCGTTTGAATTTCTGAATTTCTTTCTAATTTTGTTACAGAGGGTTATACACTTTAGCTCCAATTTTTAATTTAGTGTTTTACGGTTAATAATGTCATGATCGTCATGCCCTTCGGTTTTCCTGTTATTTAATTTCTTCTAACCGTTTTCACAACAGCCTGTATTCTTCTGCCACTTTGTGTACATTGTTCTTTTTTGTTGCTTATTACAATTGACACGGAAGGATACAGGCAGAGTGCTACAGAGTAACTTGTCATAACGGTCTGTCATTGGCTTATCTTTTCATCAGAATTGGTATATAATGACGATGGTATCAAAACTTGTGATACCAACCATTTTCTATTCATAACCCATAAATTCCTTATTCAGATATGAGTGATTATCTCCAAATCATTATGGTTAATAATCTATTTCTCTTAGTAATGTTTAGGGATTGTTAGTCTGATCTGTTTTAGACTTATTTAAGTTTTTGAAGTCAGCCAGTATGTAGTAACCATGATTCAAAACTACTGCACAAATCTTTATGCAAGAAAGCAGAATTGCACTATATCTGTCCTACAAAAGATCAGTCACTACCCTAACAGCTCATTATTATGAAGGTTGTTGACACGGAATCGAAGTCATCAAAGGGTGCCAGTTCCTCCGGCATTGCATGTACGCTCTGTTAACGATTATCAAATAACATGAAACCTAGGTTCAGAGTTTCTTGTAGATCACCCCAAGCTATCTAACATTTAAACATAGTTCATCCGATATCGAGTTACTTGAACTAGTGGCCGCATTGTAATTTGATCGATAAAATTCGATTAGCTCTAAAAGATATAGTTGCAGAACAAACGTATTTCTTTTGATTGTCGAGTGCATAAATCATTACTTTTATTTGTTGAGGAGCTATCAAGTGAAAACCGCCATTCACATTGTTTGGTTACAAATTCGAGTCCAACTTCATTCATCTTTTGTCTCAGCATTACCAATTAGGTAATATCATTATTCTTCACATTTTGAACTATAAACCAAAAGTTATGCACCGAGGTCTTCAAATAAATAAATCCTATACTTACTACATTGATATTTCTAAATAGACAGTCATCATCTCATGAGTGTGCAATTAAGAACAAGAGCAGACAGTTGTGCTTGTTAATGATCATCCACTTTGTGGGGGGGGTATTTATAAAATGATTTATTTGTTTTTGGATTAATTGTTTTTCCAGTCTCTTCAATTACCTGTATTGTGTTTTCGTAATATTACATTGATATCATGTTTTCATTATAGCATTGTGATCTTTCACACACACACACACACACACACACACACTCATGCACACACGTACATACCGTGTATTCGCTTTGATTTATTACATGAAATTATAATCTTTAATAATACGAATTTCATCCTGTTTAAGTGTGTGTGTGTGTGTGTCTGTGTGTGGTATACTGATGATCATCTGTTCTATTATTATCGGTAATTGCATACCATAATAAATGTTGATTTGATTTGAATGTTACATTTACTAGCATAGTAGTTCTATGGAAATCATCTACAATCGCCTGCTCACTATATAGAAGATTCTGAGTTCGATCTTCTCTAAAGTCGTTGATGTATTCTGTTAAGGAGTCTCATACTAGGAGGAAATAGCTTTCTAGTCAGTTCGTGATGTTAGTTATGCTAATCCCTATCTTGAGCCCACTCTTTTTATCTATGCTGTTTCTACCATTTGCCAGCTAGTCAGTCAATGAACCATTCATCACCTCAAGACTACGCACAAAATGTTTATTGATTTAAGTTGTCAATTCTAAAATTAGCACAACATACCAGAAAATCAAATATGATGAGAGAGGCAGAACATTGACAATGCATATCAAATGCAATAAAAGTGTAGGCACAAAAAAATACAATTTTCGAAAAGAACCAGTGAAGTCGAAGAGTGTAAATTTAGGAGGAATAATACTTGACTCAATATTCGATGGAGGCTTGTGAATAAACGTGACCAACTGGGCTACTGAGACCTTAATTTTAGTTTCATGTTAGGTACTCAATGCTTTTAACTGTTAGTTTGGATTAGTCTTTCACATTCCCTCTATTTAATTACTTTCTTTACTAGTAAATAACTGTTGGGTATGCTAGATGCCCCCTTATGTTTACCCCAAAAGCATCCCTTATTACCTTCAGTTTGTGTTTCCCACTTGAAAGGACCTTAAACCTCATCAGCTAGTTTTCTGTTTTATTGCGCTATTTTGTGTATGTATTACGCTTTAATTGAATGCTTGCTAATTTGTTCTCGAAGGGCTGTTTGTAAATGATGCATTCTTCCTACTGACTCTGAACTTCTTTCTGTATTTAGTTGGGCTGGGCCACAGAGAATAGCTTAGCTGTCCTGTTATTATATCACTGATTATCGTTTAGTTCGCCGATATCAACTCGTATCTTCATTAGAGCAAGGATAGCAATAGCTAATTTCCTTCTATTTCACACATTAACAAACTATCGTGTTGTTGTCCATCATTCTTTCATTTTGAAAAGTGTCTTATGATTCAAATAATAATTACAGGTCAATATAGTTTTCCTAACGCCTTCAGATTTAGGTCTTTTTGCAAAAACGTGAACAATATAGGCTAATTTTCTGGATAACAAGAATTCTAGTATGTCTGGTTGGTTAACCGTGTTCACCTTGTTTTTAATTTAAGAATAATAAAATATTATAAGTTCATTACCATTATAAGAATTTCTACTTCTTTCATAGGTTTATCTATCATTTAGTTGTGGATGTTATTGTTAAAGGGTGTGGCAACACATTAGCCTGATGCTAGCTAGCTACATTGTTCTAAATTCTGGTAAAACATTGCTAAATCTCTTCCTTTTTATCTCATGAATCAGTTTTTTTTTTTAAAAAATTTTTTTTATAAAATACGAGAATAAAGTCACATGCAATTTGTGTATGGATTATTATTGATGTTATTACTCTCATCATTATTCTTAGTAGTTACTGCGATTACTAATGTTTTGGGAATTTTATGCGTGAAATAATTGAACATTGACGGTATTTTCAATGTTCCACTTACTTACTTACTTACTTACTTACGCCTGTTACCCCCAATGGAGCATAGGCCGCCCACCAGTTTTCTCCAACCAACTCTGTCCTGGGCTTCCCTCTCCAGTTCTGTCCAATGTTTGTCCAGTCCTCTCATATCTTTCTCTATTTCTCGGCGTAATGTGTTCCTTGGCCTTCCTCTTTTCTTTTTGCCTTGATGGTTCCATGTGAGGGCTTGTCTCGTGACGCAGTTAGGTGCTTTCCGCAATGTGTGTCCTATCCACTTCCACCGCTTCTTCCTGATTTCCTCCTCCACTGGAATCTGTTTTGTTCTCTCCCACAGTTCGTTGTTGCTGATAGCGTCTGGCCAACGAATCCGAAGTATTTTGCGTAGACAACTGTTCATAAATACTTGTATCTTCTGGATGATGGCTTTGGTAGTTCTCCAAGTTTCCGCTCCATACAGTAGAACTGTCTTGATATTTGTATTGAAAATCCTGATTTTGGTGTTGATTTGGAGTTCCAGATATTTTTCAACTGTAGAAATGCAGCCCTCGCTTTGCCAATCCGTGCCCTCACATCTGCATCGGATCCACCTTGATTGTCGATGATGCTGCCCAGATATGTAAAGGTGTTAACGTCCTCCAAGGCGTTTAAATCATAATTGATTTGGTTGTTGCATGTTGTGTTGCATCGGAGAATTTTGCTTTTTCCTTTATGTATGTTGAGACCTACTGCTGCAGAGACTGCTGCTACACTGGTCGTCTTCTCTTGCATTTGTTGTTGTGTGTGCGATAGAATAGCCTGGTCATCTGAGAAGTCCAGATCTTCCAGCTGCGTCCTAACTGTCCAGTTGATACCGTGCTTCCCTCCAGATGTTGACGTCTTCATAATCCAGTCGATGACCAGGAGAAAGAGAAAGGGTGAGAGTAAGCAACCTTGCCTGACACCGGTCTTCACCTCAAACGAGTTTGTCAGCTGACCTTCGTGCACGATTTTGCAGTTGAATCCATCGTAAGAATTCCGTATGATGTTGACTATATTCTCAGGCACACCATAGTGTCGAAGAAGCCTCCACAGTGTTTTCCTCCCCACTCTATGGAACGCTTTCTCGTAGTCGATGAAGTTGATGTAGAGTGGTGAATTCCATTCAATTGAATGTTTCACTATGATCCGAAATGTAGCAATTTGGTCAGTACACGATTGATCCTTACGAAATCCAGCCTGTTGATCTCGAAGTTTTATGTCTACGAAGTCCTTCATTCTGTTTAACAATACCCTGTTGAGGACTTTGCCTGGTATTGTGAGAAGAGTGATGCTTCTGTAGTTCTCACACTTGCTCAGGTCGCCTTTCTTTGGTATTTTGATCAGGTACCCTTCTTTCCAATCTGATGGTACTTGTTCCTCATCCCAAATCTTCTTGAAGAGAATGTGAAATATTTTCGCAGTTGTTTCTACATCTGCTTTCATTGCCTCTGCTGGAATGTTGTCTGGTCCTGCTGCATTGCCGCTCTTGATTTGTCTGATGGCCATACTGATCTCCTCAATCGTAGGTGCGCCAATATTAATTGGGAGGTCCGTGGATGCTGCTTCGATGTTGGGTGTGTTCAGTGGAGCTGGTCGATTCAGGAGGTCCTGAAAGAGCTCTAGTCACCTATCTCGCTGTTGTTCAGTGTCGCTGATTACTTTGCCTTCCTTGCTTTTCACTGGTCGTTCTGGTTTACGATAGTTTCCGGCGAGCTTCTTTGTTGTTTCGTACAATTGTCTCAAGTTTCCGTCTCTTGCAACCTTTTCCGCCGTCATTGCTGGATATTCCACATATTTTCGTTTGTCAGCTCTGATGTTCTTCTTCACTTCCCTGTTTGCTTCCGTGTATGCAGCTTGTGCTTTAACTTTCTCTGCTCTTGTTCGGCTGACATTCACTGCTGCCTTCTTGTTCCTCCTTTCTTGAATTTTTTCAAGAGTACCAACAGAGATCCATTCCTTGTGATGGTGCTTCTTGCGACCAAGGACCTCCTGACATGTTGGAGTGATTGCCTCCTTAATCCCTTTCCAATTTTACTCCAATGTTGCTTCCTCTCCACTGAGTAGATCCTGAAAGGCCTGGAACCTATTGGTAAGGGCTATCTTGAATTCGTTGAGTTTTACGGTATCCCGAAGAAAGGCCGTATTAAACTTGTGTGATGTTGTCTGCCCCGCTGTCCAGTGCTTCTTTAGCTTCAGTTTCATTTTGGCGATCAGCAAGTGGTGATCTGAGTCTATATCAGCTCCTCTCTTGGTTCTCACATCCTCCATGGTCCTTCTGAAAGTTTAGTTGATACAGATATGGTCAATTTGGTTTTGAGTAGTGTGGTCCGGTGAAATCCATCTGGCTTTGTGAATGCGTTTGTGCGGGAATATTGTGCCACCGATGACCAGTTTGTTGAAGGCACATAGGTTTGCAAATCTTTCACCGTTTTTGTTTCTTTTTCCCAGTCCATGTCGTCCCATGATGTCTTCATATCCAGTGTTATCCATTCCAACCTTGGCATACAGGTTTCCCATAAGAATCGTCAAATACTTTGGTGAACATTTCTCGACGATTGACTGCAGTCTTTCGTAGAATTGATCTTTAACGTCCTCATTGTAGTCGTTGGTAGGTGCATAACATTGGATGACGTTCATTGTAATGTCCTGTTTCTTTGTTTTGAAGGATGCTTTAATGATCCTATGTCCATGAGATTCCCATCCTATCAGTGCCTTTCGTGCATGTTTGGACAGCATCAGTGCAAGTCCTTGTGTATGTGAAGCATTTTCCTCTTCATGACCAGAGTATAACAGCAGTTCCTCTGAAGCTAGTCTCAGTTGTCCTACCTGTATCCAGTGCGTTTCACTGATGCCGAGCACCTCGAGGTTGTATCTTTTCATTTCTGCCGCAACTTGAAATAGTCTTCCAGTCTCCCACAATGTACGAACGTTCCATGTACCTAAAAGAATGGTTGCTCTGGTTGTCAGAAGAGGCATCGGCCCCGTGACTTCCGAGGGAACTCGGCTTTCATCACGAGACGTCATAATTCTTCTTCCAACTCCCAGGGCAGAGTTAAAATGGTTTGAATTATTTTTTCTGGTTAGCGTTTTTTTGGCAAGTTAGTTTTTGACGGAATGGGGTCGCCAACCCCATGTCCAACCTTCCTCCTTTATCCGTGCTTGGGACCGTCAGTAGCCCCTAAGGTTCTACTGGCGGAGTTAATGTTCCACTGGTTATCCATATATAAAAAAAATATTCTGCTAACGAGATTGTTATGATTTATCTGATATAGTTTGAACTAATTCAAACAGCTTGTGTTTTTCTTTTTTTCTCAATAAATTAACCACGGTCATGACTATATTTTATCGACACAATGTGCTCATTTTAAAAATCGTTTAATACTCTTTTTCTTATTAATTTTGAATGATCTTGTTCATAGCCATCTATTTTTTACCATCGATGATACAGTTTTTAGTGTTTACTGGTGGGGGGGGGGGTTGGAGCTGTTATAGCACCTCACATCCATTTGAGTTTCTTTAAATTATTCGATCATAGTGTCAACTATTTTTTGTATTTTTAAAATAATTCGATAACAGCATCGACTATGTGGCTTCTTATTACCGCCGTCACACAAACGGGGTCCACCTAAACATGATTTATGGAAATGGAAAGGAAGATTTATTTCATCGTCCAAACTGGAGTCAAATCTTGGGCCGCCATATGTTACTAATCCTACTAGGATTATTACGATGACATTTTCCATATAGTTTCTATAAGTCGAATTGATGATATTGACATAATGTGCCAAGAAGTTCTATGTTTTTGTTTATGAATTGATCGATTATCGGTTTAGTGATAACAACATGAGGTAATTACTTCATACAGTTTCGTGGGATGATAGTTAATTTTAACGTGACAGGGAAAAAACATACAGCAACTGAAATCATTGTATTTTGATAACTTTCAAGGGGACAATCATAAATGTACTGAATGAATTGAATGAGCATTCCTCTATGAGAATCACCGAATAGAAAATGTTGAGATTAGGCTGCTTGTTTCGAACAGTTGAATGAGTAATAGCGATATCAGCTAAGATATTACGGCACTATATCTCCACCTTTTTCCAACTGTATTATCTGTTTCGCAAACAAACTGACAAAAGCCTATCATGTGAGGTAGATCGAATTGCTATGTTTTTTTGTATGATGTGGTGACTGAGTATAATTACTGGAGGCTATGAATAAAGATTTGGCTTAGTTGCTTGGTTGGTTTGTTATTAGAATGTGGTGAATGGTTGGTTGACCCTGAGATTGCATTTCCCACCCGGAAAGTCCTTGACTGTCATTGGTTGATGTGTTATTTTAGTACGTTGTTTTTGTGGCTCCCCTAAAGACGTTTCTATCATGTATAAATAAACTCGATTTTTGTGCTTGAAAAACCTCATATTTTCTGGGTGCTTGTAGAATACACTTTCTAAGTCTTCTCAAGACTTCTTCCTCTACTTTGAGGCCTTGGGACGCTTGGATTAGAGCAGCCTATCGTGTCACAGGATCATTTCTCTTGGCTCTTGTTTACCGACTAAGGTAAACTCGTAATAGTTTCAAGCATATCAATTGACGATGAGCGTAACAGAAGTACTTGGCTTCCTACGGTAGATCAGGGTTCAAACGCTGCTTCATGCTCTCCAGTTTCGGTAGACGGTCGTTATCACTGTTCATCATATAATAATCTAGTCAGCACCCATTTCATCTTATATGCTACTGACTGGTCTAGGATTAGGATGCACACGTATTACACTATCAGGACAGAATACCAATTCATTGTGTCACTTAGCATTCAGCCAATAGGTCCTCAGTTTAAATTCTATCTCAACTACGCTAATCTGAGCTGGGGTGATAGTGTCAGTAGCCAACATTAAAATAATATGGCTCATAGCTACGTTATTATGTGTATAAATGATTTATATTATTTTCATGCATCATTTAGTGTACATTCGTGTTAAATGATATGCTGTAGACCATTTCACATTAATATCAAACTAATTTATCTAATAGTTTTGCAATGACAATGTGATACACATCAGTTCGCTCTCAATTTTCAAGTATTTCTTTGAGATCGTATCATTCTTTCAGTATACATTATCTAGGTTACATCTTATATTTGGAATTCGTCAGTTGAGAATGTCCATGCATCGAAATGTTGATGTTCACAATAAGACTTCATATCCAACACTTTATTTTACTCAGTTCAAATAATCATCAACTTATTGAAAAGGGTATGATGTTTACTCGTGAAGGTTTTTCAATTATCCTGTTATTATTATTATGATTCAAGGTTGTAATTCAATCAGTATTCTCTTTTTATTTACTTGATTCTATTGATTTTCATTTGTTCTAATTCATTTCTCATCGCATCATCTCAATTTGATTCCATTAAGAGTTTTCTTTTTTGTCTTAAGAAAATTACAAATGGTGTATTATTTGCTTAATTATCTTATTTTTCAGTGTTTCCATTCTCTTATCATGCATAAATCATTATAACAACCAAAACTGTCTTGTTCTGTTGATGTCTACATTGTTGATTGCTTTTATATATATATATATTTTTTTCATTTGTTGTTTCTCCAGTGCAAATCCTTTGTCCAGCCTACATCATGGTCCAGATTCTCCAGCCAGTGCTTCACAATCGGATATATTACTCGGTGATATGGAGTCGAATTTTGAATTTATTAGAGTATGTACTTTTTGGCAGAGGAAAAATAAAACATGATCATTATGCATAGATTAGTTATAAGCAATAAAATAAAATCTGGCCAATTGCCACACCGTATAAACATAGTAAGATGAAATATACAATACCAAATCTGTAATTCCATGAAGTAATAAGAATTTCAGTGGTAAAAGAAAATTGTTAAGCATATGTACATTATGATTGGATGAAAAAGAATGAATCTGTACAATGAGAATGTATTAAATTATTACCGAATTCGAAATCTAAAAGAATACATTCTCATGTCATGTAAACGGGTTGCAATTTATGCCCTAAGACGTTCTCATCCATTAATTACGATAATCACTTGGCCCCCACCCAACCAGCGAGTCTTCAACCACTAAACAGTTGGTCACTTCGTAGACTAGTGATTTTAGTTTGATCTTCCCAAGTTGTTTTGCGTGGAGAACTACGAAAGCCTATATCCACAAGATACAAGTATTTTTGAACAGTTGTCTTCGCAACATACTTCGTATTCGTTGGCCAGACTCTAACAACAACAACTTTCTGTGGGAGGGAACAAACCATATTCCAATGGAGGAGGAAATGAGGAATAAGCGGTGGAAGTGGATAGGACACACTCTGCGAAAAGCACTTAACTGCGTCACAGAACAAGCCCTCATGTGGAACCCTCAAGGTAAAAGGAAAAGAGGAAGGCGAAGGAACACATTACGCCGAGAAATAGAGAAAGATATGAGAAGAATGAACAAACATTGGACAGAACTAGAAAGGGAAGCCCAGGACAGAGTCAGTTAGTGAAAACTGGTGGGTGGCCTATGCATTATTGGGGGTGACAGGCGTAAGTAAGTAAGTAGGTTTTCTTCCAACCTGCTCCATCGGACGTCGATGTCGATGGTGGTTGGATGTGTGTGCGTGTGTGTGTGATACATGTACCAACCATCTTAGGTGATCAACAACATTCACGGTGTATTATCAACCAAGTTTTAGTCTAGTACTGTATGTATGTTCACCTGTTAATTTCAATACATGAAAATAATGAAATCTCTATTGTAACATTTATTTGTAATCTATTTTGTCCGTTTACTTCTGGTTTTCCCTCCACTTTTAAAAATGATTTTTTTTCTCTCCTAACTGAATAATTCATCTCCACATCTTTTGTTTGTTTGTTTTTTTTCTCCTACTTTTTCACGATTTCACTTTGAAATGAAGGATCAAATGAGACGAATGGAAGAACGTGTAGAAGATCTAAAAATTAACAGAAACAATGAAAGTGAAACACGTTTAGATCGTTTACGCGACGAGAATGCTCGATTAACCGCACAAATCACTGTTTTAGAAGAACGTCTTAAAGAGTCCGATGCAAGATCGAATCGTGCATTAGAAGCTGAACGACAGCATATGCAATCAATTTTGGTTAGTTGGCTAAGACACTTTATATATATATATATATATATATCAATGAATAAGGCAACACAATTTACGTTGTTACTCAATAATTATGTACACAATGAATTGACTTACATATGACAACCACTCATAGAGTGATAGCGCCGGATAGTAGTTTTGTTCATCCGGATGTTTCGAACTCTTTCCCAATTATGTGTGTGTATGTTCTTAATCTTTCATCAATCCATCGTTCAAACCTCCTCAACATGTTGTGAATGGGTTACCTTTAAACTACTACTGAACAATAGTGTTGTTTCAGTGATTAAGGTGGTCAACTTTCAGCTACTAAGTTGCAGGTTGCTTTGCAATATTATTGGGCATAAAACATGCATACTTTTTTCCTACATTTAACAATATTTATTGTCATTATAGAGATTGGTCATAAAAATGGACAGAACTTATTAATATGCATAGGGTGAAGTTTTCCTACTTTTAGAAATCTTACTGCCAATAATATTTTGCTCAGTATGTCATGCAATCGGTATGTATGTAAATGTGTACATAACATGATTGTGTGTGTGTGTGTGCGTATGTGTAACGGCTTCTCATAATGTGCATGCAATAGACGATGAATTTACGTGACGTATTCGCCTAGTTCGCCTATTGTTGTTCTGTTTATTTATTGTATGGAAGACATTGAATTCTGGTTACTAGTAGTAATCATCATTTTCTACATAAATTATTGGATAATGATGATAAAAGGAAAAAAAATTTAAACTGGTTACTTTCTCCCTCCATTAAACATTAATTATTTGTATGAAAATTGCTGTTGAATAATGAATGATATAGGCGTATTGTTGAAGTGAAGTGATTTTTGTTAAACTGTGCTTTGGGTGCAAAGCTACTGACTAATGATTTGGATGCCTGATGATGACACATGTTTCACCCCGATGTGATTGTCACGTATACAATTTCGGAAATTTTCTAACTAGCTTTTAGCTCTTATGCTCGAAACACTGATTATCGGTTGGGTTTGATGGTGTACTTAGAGGCCTCCACCTCGTTAGGTGTACCAGTGTTTATTAACATGGAAGCTCTCAAAAACTCAGTTAGAATATCATTGAAATCACAAACCCATCTAAGTGGGACAACTATAATTGCCGACAACTGTTTCGTCCAAGTTTAGGACTCCTCAACGGTGCTATCCACAACTATGCAATCAGGAGTCGGACCCAAGACCTTTAGTCTCGTTCGTGAATCTTCAACCTTCAGGTTACTGAGCCGTGATCCAGTGATGCCCATTCCTAACTTCAGCCAGTCCACAATATTGTACGACCGTCTATTGTTTTCGCTGCATACTTTTCTCACACGAGACACCGTTGAACGTGATGGGTTACCGCTTTCCATAAGAACTCTGTAAGTTTCTCTTCGAAGCTAGTCAACAGTGAACACATAATCAATATTAGTTAGATGAAGTTCGCTTCGAAGTTCTCCGTTCTACGTTCTTAGCGTCATTATATATTTTTCTTGACAAAATGTATGTAATTGATTGTACACTTTTCTCATTGATGAAAAATTTCTCACTCCTAATTGTAGTTCATTTGAATTAGAAAATTTTTAAGCTTCAATTCTCATTTGCGCACACAATAACCATTAAACTGTTTCACAGGGAGTCCAATAAAATTCAGTCCCAATATAAAGCGATATATTTTTTCGATGCTGGATATTTTGATTGAAGTCTATAGTTAACCGTGATTTGCGATTGGTTGATAGCTAATATTGATCGCTTATCAGTTTTTTTCCCCGATCAATTTAGATTCTAATGCTATATATATAGCTTGTTTATTAATAATATTATCTTGTCTAGAAGAAGGATTTTACTGATTAATAAGATTTTGTATATGAGCTTGTTGTAAATTATACCAATAATTAGAATTTAGATAAGTTTTTTAAAAACTATCGGTAATCATCCTGTCGCTAACTGATTGTTTTGTTTGTCATCAATGTGTGTATAGATTTATGGCGGCACTTGAGGTTACCTTTTCGTTCATTTGCTGAACAAGTGTTGCATAGTTAATTGGTTAATTTTGGGTAAAAATTTCATTGAAAGTGTTTTGAATTATTCGCATGTGTCTGCTGTGAACATGTTAGCAGTGTATAACATAGCTTAAAGTAAAGTACCAGAGAAATGAACACAAATTCATAAAAGTATAGGAATGCACTTGAAAACCAGCATCGACAAATTTCTAACCAGTTTGTAAACCAGTCAGAAAACCATTTTTTTTTACAAAAATAGATTGTTTCGGAACAAGTTAATACTAAAGTGTGAATCGATTTTACATAATTAATAAATCTATTAAAGTTCTCTACATATGTCTCTGCTTTTAAATGCAAAATAGCAACATCTTAACTTGTCTTTATGTATCTATATATATAAATATCCATCTTTTCTAACCCTTAAAAGGATCCAAATAGATTTGTTACACGTCCTCATATTAGTTCTAGTTACGATTAGATATTTGAATTTGTGTGTTCTCATCATGAACTGACATTGACTATAATATAAGAATACTCTGTGGCCATATTGATGAGTGAATTTCGCCCAAAAACACGAAAGGCATTAGCTTGCATATGAAGTTCTGCCACCAGGTTAGGGTTACAATTTATGCAAAATGTCAATTTTTCCTTGTTTTATATAATCTACATTGAACATTTGACACACTAGAAATTATCAATCTTACTCAATACATGCGAAAAGCAATTTATCGCTATTATTTTCAACGTTTTGAGCAGTAGATTTAAGTGTTTTTACTGTTCCGTTATACATATTATTTGAAGGTCGTGTCTTTGATTCTGACTGACTTTTCTTCCTCCACCATACTCTTACCCATACACGTAGTGGGAGTTGGAGTTTGAACTGCAATCACTCTGATCTAAAACCCTCGCTCACTAACTGACTGAATGCTGAATACAACCCGCTTTCATTAAGCATTACAAACGTTGTGAATAATGTCAGACTTGTTACTGTACAGCTCTAGTGTTATGCTTAAAAATGACGTTTTTCTCAGTTTTTTTCAAACGTTAAGTGTGGAACTACTTTTCTTCAAAGTTTTACTTAAAACCTGTTTTCGTTCTAGTCGAAAATTCTTTAAAAAAATGTTTATTAATTTCTTGTCGACACCATATTCTTTCATGATTCGTTGATGCTTTCATTTTTGTTTCCTTCCTTTTCTGTTTCAAACAATTCTTCTAGTCACGTTCTTCACGAGAACACACTCAAGAATCAGAAACATTACGTGCTCGAATTATTGCTTTAGAAAGTGAATGTTCTGAATTGCGTGTTCAATCAGCTCGTATCAAAGCAGACAATCAAGCGTGTATGATTGTAAGTTGAGGAAATTTCTTCATTGGTTGGTATTGATTAATTTTAATGTCCTGTAAATATTATCATTATCTATTGTGTAATGGTTTTTAAACAAATTTATTTGAGTATTAACTAATTAAAGCACATTTCGCTCTGGATTTTATTATCATCATTATGTCTGTGTAAGAGATGGGACACTACTTTGACAACTTAACTGAAGCAGATGAGTTTCTTAGAGAACCATTCCCACCAAGCCTAAAACCTAGAAATATTGATCCACAAGACTATGGTAAAATATCAGAAGACAATGAATGTCATTGGAACTGATCTATGTAATTGAAGCAATGTCCATGAGTAGTTGTTCACTCTTACCCATTGTGTGTGTATCACAGGTTTGGAATTGGGATTTTTAGAATCCTAGGTAAACTATCTTCTATTCGTAGCAGAATATCCTCTTTTGCAAACAAATCCATATCTCGTGAAATCAACGAGTACAATTTCACTAGAAGAAGTTATCAACATGCAATTGTCTAAGAGTAAATAATGAATTTATGAAAAAAAGCGTTAATAATTCGCGATTGATTTTTCGAATTCCTTCTCGATCTACATTTAAAATTTCATTCACAAATAGAATTATCATGTTTTCTTGAAAAGATATTAAATTTCATCAAACAAAATCTTATGTTTGCATAAATATATTCTTTCTGCAATTCTGTAATGGTGCAGAAAATTTATAGCTCAGGTGGATGATTATGGTTGGCTTTTATTTCGCTGAACTGGGATGTTTTGGTTGTAGAGATTTCATTGTTCTTTTGAACAGCATCATCAACACAAACTTTTACCTGAAGGACAACAATGAAATTGCTTCAGTTCTGTCAACCAGGCAGTTTATGGGTAACCTTTCAAAAAAAAAATCAATCAAAATACTGCTTACGTACTTACCACCTGTTCCCTCCAATAATGCATTAGCCGTCGACCAGCATTCGCCAGCCTACCCTATCCTGGACCTTTTTTCTAGTTCTGTCCAATTTTCGTTCATTCTCCTCGTGTCTGTCTCCATTTCTCGGCGTAATGTGTTCCTTGGCCTTCCTCTTTTCCTTTGACCCTGAGTATTCCAAATGAAGGCTTGTCTTGTGATGCAGTGGGGTGCTTTCCTCAATGTGTGTCCTATCCACTTACAGCACTTCTTCCTGGTTTCTTCTTCAACTGGAATCTGGTTTGTTCTCTCCTACAGAAGGTTGTTGCTGATGATTTTTCTCAGTAAAATGGTTAACTGATTAAGTTTGATTGTGGCTAGCGGTATGTAATCGAGGATATTTGTTTTGTTTTACGTAAGACATGTCATACCCGTTGAGCAGCTTGATGGTTATCCAAATTTTGTAGCTGAATTACTAAAATAACACATTGACATTCGAAAAGTTCAAATTCTCTAGTGTAAACACCAACATTGAGATACAAATCTCACCTACAATAAAGTTCTTATCGTAGATTTCAAATTAAACTAACAATTTCAAACTAAAAGTAAAAACACAATTTCAAGATAATTTCGTTCAAATTGAGAACACCTATGTTGATCAAGGTTAATCGACTGTATTCGATAATTGAAGAAAAAAAAATTCAAAAAAACTTTTACAAATAAGATAATTAATTGACTGTTCGCAAAAATGATCTACAGTCAAATAAAGGAAAAAGTGATAGTCAAAAAGAAATCTCATATCTCTTTGTATGTAGGTAAAGTTCAGCGAATAGTAGATACAATGATTTTAAATCTATTTGTTTGCATTTAGAGAATCTATTTCTGATTGTTGTACATATGTGTGTGCGTGAGTGTATGAGTATCTTTCTATTGTTCCTCATGGTATCTCACACTTACATTTATACATCAAGAGCATGAACAGTATACAGACAAATTGTTTTTTGTTCTCGTATGTAGGAGTTTGTTATGATTGTTCTGATTATCTGTACATAGACAATAATTTAAAAATCATAAAATATTGGAAAGTTGTTTCGTCTTAGTATGAGATTATTCAACACGACACATCTATGACATTATTATGAATCGAACCTCTAAGTCTTTCAGGTTTTACAGTGAGCAAGAAACCTTTCACCCGTTGAGTTGTAATCTAGCACAATTTACATTCGCAAGTTTGAGTTGTTTTGTATCAAAGTGTCTAGTTCTCGTCTGTCGCTTCTCACGGGATATAGCTCGCTGGCCTAGTGTTTATAGAGTTTAGTAGAAATAAGATATTTCATAGTTTCTTGTTTGTTGAGAAACTAATTACTCTGGGTCAAATGATTACTGTACCTCACTGTCGATCTTCTCACTAAAATATCTAATTTAAACTTGTTTATAAGAAGCTCATATACTGTATTGTATGACAAAAGTTTTTTTAAAACTTTAATAAAAGGAGAAATAAAATTTTGTTCTGTACACTTTTCATCTGTAGACGGCTAGTATGCTGAGTCGCAATCTCTAAAACAAAGTTTGATTGTGTCTATTTTGAATTTCCGACATCATTCCGGTTTTTTTTCTAAATCATGAACTGCCGAACGCTGTCTTCATTGCGATTATTACTTAAAGCTGTACAGTCGAATGGCTTTCTCACATTTCGAAGTTTTCGAATTTGAAATTATGTCTAATTTGTTTGTGTATATCACTACTGCTTGATCACTGAATTTATTTAAACTTCATAATAATGACATGTTTTAGATCTTCATATGAGTCATCTATTTCAAGAAAAATTATAGTTTTCTTTACTGTTTTATTCAAATTTCTGTCTAGCACAATGATCTTATCACGACCTACCTAGTTTGGTCACTTCTGAACACATACTCAGCCACTGTAACAGACCTATATATATATATATATATACTTGCACTGTATCGGCTTCGAGTTAGGGCCCGTGTTGATATTTCTATCGGTAACTTCAAATTGACTCGAACACTATCCATGCTCTCAGAACTCCTCTTGGATTCTTTGGATTTAATCGTTTCAAAATTGTAAACTTTTCCCCAAACTGAGTTCATATATGCTATTTGTACAAGTGACAACAATGTCGTGTCATTTTTATTGCCAGTTTTTATATTCAAGTGTGAAAAAAAATGCAACACATATACTACTACTACTACTACTACTACTACTACTACTACTACTTATAAAACTTTATTGTCTTTTTTTTTTACTTCTAATTAGGATCTTCGAAGAACTAATGAACAATTAACTGAATCACAAGAACAAGCAACTAATTTACAGGAAGAATTAAAAGCATTAACAGTTAAACATACTAGAGAAATGGAAGTTTTACGAAAAGATCGTGACCATGCTGTACATGTAAGTGTTTGTTACTTGTTTTATTTTATTATAATTTCTGTAATTAATTAGTTAATTAATTAATTAATTCAGTAATTGTTTGATCAGTTTTTTCTGTGTGTAGAGATTAACTTAATAATTTTTAAACTATATTCGTTTGAACTTAATCAGACATAACTAGCGTCTTCTAGATGTTCCTGAGAAATCGTAACTGTGTTTCGGTTCCGTATGCATTAATAATGAAACACTCTTCACTGATGTCAATTAATCATCGTCGGATTGTGTCACAGATTCAATGAAGTCGAACTTATACCATGATACATCGATTCAGTTTAGTGTTCTCCACAAGATCTGAATATCCTGGGTTCGATCTAGGGTGAAATGATAGATGTGCACTGTTCTATAGTCTCATTCTAGGACTAAAAATGTCTTTAGTACTTCTTTGTTGTAAATGGTACGTCAATCGATATCACTCTGTGACGAATAGAACCTAGTAAAGCACTTTCATATTGAATATGATACAAAACTGCATCGAGAGCACCATTGGGTTATTTTCTTTACAGTGTCTGTTGATGTTTCAAGTTACGAGTAGTTGCACCATATTGTATACTTCTAACCATGATTCCTGATGAATTTACTTATGCCATTCCAATGCAGCTCTCATAGTTTAGAAATGTACTGCCTCCTTGCCCTTCCCATCCATCCTTAGCATTTGAAAGTTGTACGCGGTGTAGATCCTGCTAGTTCGAGATTTTAAAAACATAATCAATCCTTGGACTTCGGTGTTTCAAGATGTTAACACTAATTATGAACATCATTCACCAGGTGTCAGCAGTCTTTCAGAGACTTCGATAGTCGAACAGAGGATCGTCAAATGTCATGAGCTTGACATTGCTTCACAAGCATTGGACGCTATTACTCCCACGGATACGTTGTACAACCGGCATTTACTGTCAAAGCAACATCATGATGGCTTCAATGACGGTTCAAATCAGTGTGAGAATTTATGGCTTTCATTATGTATCGACTCCTTACGTTTATGAATCTAACAGATGATCACATCTAAGTCATCTAAGTTTCTCTGGTTAACATTTCTCAGTTCACTGTTAAAAAAATACAGTCAATGCATTGAAATGGATCATAACTACTAATTCCAGTCGATCATATTGACTGCATTTCTTTATTCATTTACTCAAGTGGTCATAATCTATTTAGGGCTTAACACAAATAGGCGTTAGTCCAAGTTCTTATATGACATGATGAATTTAAGCAGACAGATATCAAGAGAGCTGAAGTAGTCGTTGTAGCATTGGTAACAATAACATTAAGATTATAGATTGAAGCGGTCGAATATAACTGTATGCATGAATACTGGAATTCAAGATCTAGAGTAGGATAAGGTATGAATACATAGCAGTAGGTTGTGGGCCATTGTGCTCAACACTACGGTGCTTATTAACATGTTTTCTATCACAAAACTTGTCAGTAATATTGTAAACAATAGTTCTTTTTGATTAATTGTCTAGGTGATATCAAATCATAATGAGCATCAAATGGAACTGTGTTCAACTTTATCGGTAGTAGAAACACTTTTTTAAGATAAATTTTTTTTCTACCGTATAACTGAGATTGAGGGAGTTGCTACTGACAAAACCAGAGTACACTTGATCAGCTCTCATATACCTAGTATGCTATGCATGGACAGCTACAGCTGTAGTCGGAATTCTCTACTTCAGGTGGTGTCCGTCAGGGATGTCCACTTTCCCAATTCTTGTTCAATTTTGTCATAGACATGCTACTAGACAACCTTATCCTCATCTAAATATTCAGGAGTAGACCTTTTACCAGGAGGCTTGCTGATTGACTTAGAATATGCCGATGACATAGTTCTATTCGGTGAAGACGCTGACTAAATGCAGAGTCTTCTGACCACCCTAAGCAACAATGCAAGCATGTTCAGTATGCGGTTTTCCCCCTCGAAATGCAAAATGTTACTTCAAGATTGGGTTTCATCGGCACCTGAATTAGTGATAGGGAATGAAGTAGTCGAGCGTGTTGACCGCTTCACTTATCTTGGGAGTCTGATCAGTGCTGATGGCCTGGTGACTGACGAAATCTCGGCACGGATACAGAAGGCTCGATTGGCTTTTGCCAACCTGCGTCAGTTATGGCGCAGGCGAGATATCCGTTTGCTGGCTAAAGGACGAGTGTACTGCGCGGCAGTTCGCTCCGTGCTACTTTATGGCTGTGAAACATGGCCAGTGAGAGTAGAAGATATTCGTAGCTTACTTGTTTTCGATCATAGGTGTCTTCGAAGCATTGCTGGTGTATCATGGGACAATCGAGTAAGGAATGCTGTCGTTAGGAAACGAGTATTAGGTAGGTTCAGTCAGCTGCAACGTAGAACTTCGTACGTAAGTACATCAGTTCATGTTACCATACCACATCAGCACAGAGATATAATTTTCAATTCAAATCCAATAGTAGAAGAGGTAGTAAAGGTAAGTATTATGTTGGGACGGCAGATCAACAGATGAAATATTGAAACTTCATCAGTTGATCTGGTTGGGATATGTGTTGCGTATGCCTAACTACCGACTGCCTCGTCAGACCAAAATACGACAGATATTCTTGAAGTCACTGACAAATGCACGGAGTCATGTCGGTAGTTGTCGACTACGTGGTGGGGGTCCGCGAGATGTTAGTAATCGATGGTTAGAGACCCTGAATGACATGGCTCAAAACAGTTTGCAATGTCGCCGGTGCATTCATTCTTTGTGTTCTCTCAAATCCTAAACTTTTTCATTCATCATTACTTTATCTTTATCTTTTTAAGTTTATTTCACTAGATTCTACTTCTTGAATAATATTTTCTAATCCTAACCCCTCCAACTACTGCTAATACCTTTACTACCTCTACTACTATGGTATTTGAATTGACAATTATATGTCTGTGGTAGTGTGGTATGGCAACTTGAACGGATGTACGTTGGTACGTACGAAGTTCTACGTTGCTATTGATTGATTGATGTGTATGTCGTATGATATTCAAATGTTTCAAATTAGGAGTATACACTGTTAAGTCGCCTCCCGCAACTGGAGTCGTCTTGTTGTCTTATCTCTAATATAGTCAATCAGTAATGAAATCTACCATACATTAATTGTATATTACAAACACAAAGAAAAGAAACGAAAAGCATTAAGAATAGATTGAGCACAATATGGTGTGTATTCTATGCACACTTATATTAATAAACAAACAAACCAATTTCCAGGATTTAAGTGTAAAAAATAAATAAATACACAGAGTTGGAAACATGTAAATAATGTAATTGTGTATGTTGGGTGACCAATACACATATATATATGTATGTATATATCTATTTGTGTATACATTGTACAGATAGCATGTTCTTGATTAATTGTAAAAGAAATTTTCCAATTCATTTTTCTGTGGGAATTTTCTTTGAAAAAAATTTCTTATAAGAAAGTACTAAAATGGAGTGTAAGTACTTGTTGAGAAAATGAAGAAAAAAAAACATCTACTTAACTTATGATTATCAATAAATTGGTATTAGTTTAGTAGTAGTGTGAGTAGTAGTAGTAGTAGTGGTAGTAGAACATAACAAGTGAGATTGTTTTTTCTTTACTTTTGTTTTTACTACAACATTTAATCCATAAACAAAACTACACTTGTAGTTAGTTAATGAACCTTCATTGAGTGACTTACTCTTTGAATTATGCAACTTGAAATTATGCTTTTGGAAAACATTATTAACACCTAATCCGCAATGTCAAGTACAAACAAAAAAAAAAGCCTTATTATTATTTTCTAATTTAGTCAAGCGAATACAACACCATTAAAATGCTATCCACTTAGAATGTATAATTGTTTTCATTATTATTTCACCATAAATCATCGCATCCATCTTTAATCGTTTAAAATTTACTTCAATTTGAAGTTTGTTTGTGGATGGAGGAGGATGGTCCTAGAACTTCGCACATATATAAATGAATGTTTTGTGGTTGAATTGTTTTTCAATTTTTTGAAATCAGTTTCTTTGTACCTTGGTTTGCAGAACAAGGATAATGTGCGTGGAAATGTAGTGAGATCGAGTGATATCTGAATGTGATTGCTATTTGTGTTCTAGTTTTCTTCAGTCGATCAGTCAATCAGTCAGCTATAACGTAGAACCTTGAACGTACGTACGTACATCATTTTAATTTGTCATACAGGATTAGCACACAGAGATCAGATTGTCAATTCAAATACCATAGTGGTAGGAGTGATCTAAGTGTTATCGGTAATGGAGACGATTAGGGTTCGCAGACATCATTCAAGAAGTATCATCCAGTGAAATGAATTTGAGAAGAGAAACATAAAGGTTATGAGGAATTCAGAAGATTATGATTTGAGAGAAGTTAAAGAATAAATGCACTTGCGCCATTGCAAACAATTTTGAGCTATGTTATTCAAAGTCCAACTATCGGTTACTAGGGGCTCCTGCTCCTACACCACAAAACATTGCTCATCGAGGTAATTGGCTGTTGGGTATACATTACACATGTTCCGACAACCTCAACTGATGAACGTTCATTACTTCTTCAGTTGATTTCTTTATCGGGCACCTACAGTTTATAGTTATTCATCTTAAGTTATACCTTTTTTAAATCATAAACTGACGCACACACACTAGGAAGAAGTATAACACTGCTACTTTTTTTATTAGTTCATGTATTTCCAGAAACAAGATATTTCTCAGCTTATATACTTTATTACTACTTGTTCTTAATTTTGAAAAAAATGATTTAGTATATTTGGCATGTTTCTTTTCAATCTATCGTTGATACGAATGGTTTTCTTATGTTAGTTAGTTAACCCGTTAAGATTCATTTCACACACTTTACATTTGTTTTCAATTCTGAAACTGCCTTCATTTAGCTTAAGTTATACCTCAACGATTCTATTCAAAGTCTTTGAAGTTTTATGAAGATCACGAATTAACTGAGCTTCGACAATTATCGAAAATCAAAGCAGGCTGGATTGCTATTGCATGCTGGTTGGTGTGAGACACCTAAAGGTCCTAGTTTCAATCTACGACAAGGTCGTGGGTGCATCGTGTTTAGGATTCCCGTGATTAAGCGATACTGATGTCCACTGTTTTCAAGTATTCACTGTTTTTCTAGCTTGAGTCGCTTCGTGATCTTGATAGTATCCAAGTTTTTCCACAAATCTCCTATACTGCTGAAAGGACATTCTTGTAAAAGCAGTTTTCACCAGTAATATTTAGTTGGTTGTCGCGCTATTGTGCGAATTGATTAAAGTTCAAGTCGTACCATTTGACATCTGCTAAGTAATTCCATTAGTTAATTCGCAGCAAGCATTAACGGCTCTGAGTTCAACCCCTGACAAAGTCCCTATTATACATTGTTTTATAGTATGATCTTAGTACGATACTAGCTGGCCAACTATCCCATGTTTTTAACAGTGATGATTCTGTGATGAATATAACCCAAAAATCGAAAATTACATTTACAAATGATAATTCATTTATGTGTATTTCTGTATTCATCGAGGTACTGGAAGAGTTGAATGGTTCTATGGGTGGTAAACGACGAAGTCGGGTCAGTTCAGGTTCTGGTACTATTACAGCGGCTGCAGCTGCTACTGGTTCAACCGAAGTGTTGGCGCGTTATCAAGAAGTTCAGGAGATTGTTCGTCGGCTTACCGCTGAAAATAAAATATTACGACAGCAAGTAGAAGAGGCTCAAGAAGAACTACTTACACAGTCACTTCAACAAGGTCGAAGTTTGATACGTTCATCAGAAAAAAGTTGGGCTTCTGAAATAGATAATTGTACTAAAGAAGAAGTAAGTTTCTAATTAATTTTCTATCATATTTGCACTATAAACTCAGTGTACTCACCCTAACAAAAGCAAAGTTATGTAGTAGCTATCAGTGGAATCTCGAAGTATGATCATCAACACTGGGATGCAGGTTTGTTCAACTGATGAGTCCTAAACAATACGAACCCTGGATTCTCTTACCAATCACCATACAACTATGGTTGAAAATTTTTATGACCGATGATATCAATTAAAACGTTTGCATTGAAGATGCACATATACCAAACTATGCTGGTCAGTCGCAACGCTTAAGAGCTTTAAAATTGAATTATAAAAAATCACTTATTAAAATAACTCATCTAACTCATTCACATCAATTTCAAGTTTGTATATTCAATTTTAAACTAAATTTATTTCTATGATGGTCGTTGAAGTATGTCGTGTGTGTGTGTGTGTATGTAAGTAGATATGTACGTACGTATATGATTCGAACCTACCATGTTTGAGTTAAGAATTATGACTTTTTTCTTCTTCCTATGAACCGCTATTCTACCGGCCTACATAACCTAATGTAACATTACTCGCGCATAGAATAGAATGTATTCACTGTTACCATTATTTTTGTTATAAATTGATTTTATACCTGTTTGCAATGGACTAGATTTAAAATAAAGTGAATCAGATTGTGATCGGATAAAATTATTCATTGAAATCATGATTCGATGGTCTAACATTGATCGATTCATGATTTCAATGAGTAACTTAACAATTTTAACAACCCCGTAATGTGATAAAATTATTCACCAAAGCTTCTATTACCACTTGCTTCTCCTGTCATGTGGTGCAATCAACTAAATAGATAGTATATTTACAAAAATATATTTGGTAAACTATTATTTCTGATGTAGCGACTAAAAAGATATTTAAGCATTGTTATAAATATTTGGTGGTTAGTATTGTTTGCCAGAAAACTTTGAACCTAAGTGTCGTGCTTGTTATCACGTATTAGTAAAGCATAACTGCAATCTTAATGGAACAAATGTTCTCTGTAGAATTCACGCCGGCGCTGCCTTGTTTCATAGTCTGAGCCATCACTAGTGAACTATTTCGTTCATGTCTTACGTTTTATGGGACCAAGGTATTTATCGTTGTGCTTTTGTTATCTCATTATGAATTATACGGGTCTAGCTGAATATTTAAAAAGATGACTTAATATAAATTACTTTGAAATCATGAATCGATCAGTGTTAGACCACCTTTAGAAACCTGGAGGCACTGGGTGACCCTCTCGTCTTAGTACGGGACTCATCAGTAGTGCGCATCCGTGACCCCTGCTCGCGGGAATCAAACCCAGGTCCTCCGGTATTGAGCGCGAACGCCTAACCTCTAGACCATTAGGCCAGGATCCAATGGTGTCAATGTCTAACTCCGATCAATTCACAGTCTTGTGCGAGGAGCCAGTAGTCGTGGATGCACACTGCTGATGATTCCCATACCAAGATGAAACGGCCGTCCATTGCTTCCAGGTTTCTAATGGTGGTCGAACATTGATCGATCCGTGATTCCAAAGTAACTTAACAATATACACAACCCTATACTCAATTTAAATTGCCCTTAGATCTTGATTTTATTCTAAAATCAGTGTCAGCGGAGACCATCCTACCTCACGATTGCTAAATAAAACAAAACCTGCATTTTTTTCTCTTACATGAACCTCAAATTTTCAAAAGTATTCCATTTGACTGAATCGCTGGACAACTATCTTTCTAAATATCCCATGAATACTACATCAACGGATTGTCATAACTTTTATTGTGTGTCGTTATAGACGGCGTTAAGCTGTGTATGCGATATCTTCGGGTGGTTACCATTTCCTTCAATATTCAAACAGATATATTTGTGTATACTTGTATGGTGCAATAATTCACTTCATTGATCAGAATGTTGTGTATGCATTGATCATGTGATGTTTGATGCGTGTGCTTCTACATCGTCTTACACATACACTTACGTGCGTGTACGTATGTAAGAGAAGAAGAGTATTTTATCTTTGTGCTATAAAAGCATACATCTCTATCTCTCTCTCTCTCTCTCTACTCTTAGTTTAAACAAAGCATGGTAAAATAGTTTCAATAATTAATGTGTTGATGTCATTTTTAATGTTGCTGTTCATCTTATTATCTTTCGTAAAGATGTTGATAAATAAGCAGAAAAAATCAATGAAGTCTCTATCGGTAAAGTCTCTACTCTTCATATTATTATACTTAATGTATATATATATATATATATATATATATATATCTTCAGATCATTGTTAATAAATTGTTAATTTTAGAGGTATTGTACCCATAAAATGATCGTTTAAGGTTTTCTTAAAAAGAAAAGTGTAGAGCTTTGACTTTGTAGCAGTTTACGTATGTTTGGTCTATTGGCAAAAATCACTCTGCTTTCGTTCTGTATGTCAAAAACTTAAACTTGCTTGACTAAGTTTTCAACTATCAGACAATAAAACCAGTATTGTTCTAAGTACCGAAATCTATACTTGAATCAAATATTGAATGAGTTGGTTTGAGGTAGTTGTGCTAGTCGGTACTCTACAATCTTGATCAGAGTGCTGCGTAGGGACGTAATCGAACCGTTTTACAGTCTGAAACGTTATTGCGCTATTTGGGTCGTGATTTGCCAATTGGGTTGAAATGTATTTCCAATTCATTTATCATTGATCGTCCTATCCGAAATCTGGTATCACTTTTTCAATATATATATATATATATATATATATATATATATATATATACCATGGGAACTTGACAGAATAGCAGAATGATAGACTCATGAGAAACAGTTATTCTTTTGCAAATTTGTCAACTATCTTCATTATTTCTCATATATTTTTCTTTCACACTTTACCTATGGATTTGTATTAATCTCTGTAAATGACTGATTTATTAATTTTTAGGTTGTTGAATTATTATCTAAAGAAAAGTATGCCAATGAACAATTACGTAAATATATTGATGATTTAATTACACGAATCATTGAACGACATCCATCGTTATTGGAGATTGCAAGTGGAGGCGGCGGACCATAGATTTATGCTGTTTGTCTCAATGGATGTGTGCGTGCGTGCCTCTGTCGATAGGAGGAGTGTATGTATGTATGACCGATCAGTTCGATTACGCAATTAACCAACCAACCAACCGACCAACTAACTAACTAACTGATTTTTTTTTCTGTTATTTGGATAAAACTATCATACTACAACATTGAACATTGTAAAAGAGATATTTTTATATACCATTTATATATAAATTTTATTTAACAGAGAATAAATATCTATCAGCAAACAACATATCCCCTATACAAAAATATTACTTGATGATATAAGACTGGTTTTTGTACATTTCTTTAGCTCATTCTAATTGTGTGTAACACACTCCTTTGTCTTTCGTGTACTGCTCATGTGTGTGTTTTTTTTCAATTTTTTCTTTAAAAAGAAATCAAGCAAACAAATAAACAATTATTTTCTTTGTACTATTTCTTGTGTACGTTGTTTTCTCTTTTTTTCTCTCTCTCTCTGTGTGTGTGTGTGTTTTTCTTTGTTTTCTTTCTGCTTTTGAAAATGCACTCATCATCTTGAACTTGACCGGAACACATTGGCACTTACTTGCACATGGTACCACTACTACTACTATTACTTCTAATAATAAGATTAGTAATCATATTAAACTGATAGTAGCTTGTTCAACATGTTTACACTGAGATCTAATGAAGAAAGCATGCAAAACAATTTGTTTATTTCAGAATATTTTATTACATAATTAGCGCGCGCACACACACGCACACTGATCTTTTTTTTTAAAGATAATGTAAACATTTTGTGATCATCGTTTCATGTGTTTGTGATGCTCTAATGTTTTTTTCCTCTCTCTCTCTCTCTGTACTACTACTACTACTCCTCTTGTTTCATGGTCATATGCCTTTTGTGTGTGTGCGTGTGTTTGTTTCTCCTCTTAACTATTCACTATTACTACTGCTACTGCTAATTAAACTAGAGTTAGTTACTAGTTTCTTGTAATTATTTTTGCTCACAAAAAACAGGAAACAAATACAGCTTATTTCATGATTTTGTTTCCCCCTCCCGCCCATCGCCATCCGAAAAATCTGGCGGATTTCAAACAGCTATATCTCATCATGTTTACTTACTTTTTTTTTTATATATACCCGATCATCTACAAAATTCTTCGTTACTTTATTTTTTAAATGACCATAGTTGAAAGTGTTGTATTCCTTGTATTCCTTGCGTTTATCATGTCAGATTTTGTGTGTTTTGTCTGTGAACATACCACTGCTACTACTACTACTACTAGTAGTACGATGCCTTTTCCCTTGTTCATCAAAACTTCCGTTTCATATTTAAAATCTTACTAATTAATCATGCAATCCTACTTGAAATTATTCTAATTCTTGCTTCTTCTTCTTGTACATTCTCCATACATACTGTCACGTTACCAAATGCTCAAAAAAAGTAATCTGTGAAATGAATTCTTTGGTTTTACAATTACATCACTGTGTACACACATATCATATAATGCACATGTTTAGTGATAGCCACTACGTCGCCCTTCCTCCTCTCATTTTAATCTAATCAGAATGGAATCAAGTGGAAATTCTTTTCTTTCATTTTTGTAATGACTTATTGATTTCTGCGTTCTGTTTTATTTTACTGTTGTCATATTATTGTACAATTGTGTAATGAATGAATGAATGATTGATTGATTGATTTCGGTTCTTTGATGATGCTTTTTTTTTTCAAAATTCCATTTCCTTTAGGTATTTTGCATGATGAACATCAAATGTGTTGCATACTTTATATATAATCACTTTCCCAATGCATACATATCAGACGTCTATGTATTTGTTTTTTTTTGTGTGATAAACCAGAAAAACACAACTACCGCCGATCCACTAACTAACTAGCTGGGCCGCCTTCAATTCTCTCTCAGTGTTAGGGTGGCATGTGTATGTGTCTCCCTATTCACCTGTTCCATCTTTCCGTTTTGTTTTGTTTTAAGTTAAAGAAAGTGCTACTACTACTACTATTACTACTACTACTACTACTAAATCACAGCATCATATCAATGTGTGTATTTTCTATTAAATTTTATTAGATTTTATTACTTCACGAATTAATCAACTATTATTCTTACTAATGAGTAGTATAGTAAGTAGTACAATGTCTGTTGGCTATCATCATGTAGTGTATAAAATCCAATGCATATGCATGAGAATGATTCTTTTGTATAGAAGAGACCTTTTGTTGTTTATTTTGTTTTGTGAATTCACTAACCCCATTCCATTGTATTTGTGATGGATGGAGATGTGGTTTTTGTATAAACATCAATTTGAAATTGTTCAATGTTCATCGAATCTATATACACAAATCAATAAGATACATATATTAAACAAACACCCTCATTGTTTTTTTCTTTTCCATTCAGTTTTGCTGTTGTCGTTGTTGTTTGTTTATCTTTTCTCCATTTGGTTTTTGTTTACCAGCAAATGTTTTATTTTTATTTTTACTTTATTTTTTATTGAATAATAGATTCTTTCCTTTATATACTATAATTATACATTATTGATGAATATGTGTGCTTTGCTCGTTGTAAGTGGGATTCGACTGGCACAACTCTTTGATTGCTTAATTGGTATGAATTTCCAGGGTAACAAACAGTTCACTCACTATGTTTTTTGTCAATCTGTTTATGCAATTTTCAATTGACTAGTTTCAAGATACGAAAGATCACTAAAATTCAACTAGGAGGAGTCCAAACGCACAAACGTTTTTTCCTTGGTGAATGGAGTTTCGCTAAAAATGCAAGATATAAACAATAGAGAGTAGAGAGAGGTAGTAGCAGCAAGGTACTGTTGGGGATGTTAGATCCCCAGAACTCGCTTGATAAATATCTTTATTTCGGATTTATTTCATAGACCGATCAGCTGACCTGGAGATCACATTTCCCACCACCAATAAAATCCTTGTCTGTGATTGGTTACTGTGTCATTTTTGTGATTGTCCCAAAGACGTCTCTATGGAGTATAAATAAACGCAATTTGAGTTCTTGGGTTCATTGTGTGCTGGCTGGGTGTTTGTAGAATACACTTTCTACTCTGTATCAAGACTTCTTGCTGGTACAATCGCTGGGACAATCGGATCACAGTAGCCTGCCTGGACGCTGGTTCATTTTTTTTTGTTCTGATTATTCGACTAAGGTGAACCCGTAATCGTTTTTTCAGCATACCTAGAAACTTTATCAGTTGAAGTGCTTGGGACATGTGTAACGAATGCCCAACCATCGCTTGTCCCGAAGAATGATGTCTGATGTGGCTTTAGGCTGGAAGAAAGCTAGTGGCAATTAAAGCAAAACATCTCACTGACAAGTAGACTGAGCCATGTTAATAAGTGTAGACTACTTGGTTAGCGTACGCAAGAGAGATAGTTTCAATGACATGGCTCCGAATCGTTTGCGATGGCACACATGTACCCATTTTTTCTTTTCTCTCAGATTTAAATCTGAATTCCTCAATACAAATTGATTCCACTAGGATATAATTGTCGAATAACATCTTCGATCCGTAATCTTTCTTATTACCGCGAATTCTTCTACTACTATGGGATTTGAATTAACATTTCGATCTCTCTGTTCTTATGTGGAATGGCAACTTGAACTGATGTACGTACGTACGTACGTACGCATTTCTACATTGGAGCTGACTGATTCACTTCGATGAAATTTAGCAGAACTGCTTGGAGCACTAGTGACGATTAGATTACTTTGTAAAATAGTGTAATCTCTTATCTATAGCTAGTCAATTTTGTATTGGATTGTGATTTTTTATACCAGTTCTAATATTCTTGTTGTTAGAAGTGGATGATTACAATGGAGGTATGTTTCACATGAGTGACGTAATTTTAGTTGTAGCCAGATCCTTCAAAAAACGACAGACATCAATGATTGTTAAGTGCCCTTAAAAACACATCAATCAAGTGTCCATAAGTACCAGTAAAAGATTTTGCCATTTGGCCTAAATTGGAACTTACCCGAAACGGCGGGACGAAAAAAGGATCTCATATTTGGATTGAATGATTACCTGTTGCTAAATGTAGCGTATTTCGACAGGCTTCCAGAAAATCAAGTTTATTCTGTCTTTCAGACACATTTTTTACTATAGAATGAAACTTCCATTCTTTGCTTCTTTTCTCTCGTAGCTCGAGGGTAGGGTAGTCTAGGTATATAGAAGAGGGCTAGTAAGTCAGTACCAAGGGTTTGAGTGGTAGATATATCACGCACACAGTTTATTTTGACATGTATGTGAATGTAAATGCAAACAATAGATTAAATTCTGTGTCAAGATTAGTCGTTTTCTCCCCTAAAGAAGCTTGTTTGCTTAAACTTGATATTTAATTGAGAATTTTCAGAATACTTTTCTACTTTGAACGGTTCAAAGTCATACATTCATACTTAAACTAACATGGGCAACTCCGGAGACAGCGTTATTGTTATCTTTTTGTTTATGTGAGCGCTAGCTATCTGTTAAACGTGAAATTTCAATATATCTCCTTTTGTATCATGGTTATAACTAGGAAAACGCTGGAATTTCGGACAAACAAAATACCAAAAAGCGCGGTCGAAAATGTGACATAAATATCTCTTATAAATCAATAGACATTTCAAAATTAATTCTTTTAGTCACTGTTATTCTCGTCTCTAGGTATGCTGGAAAAACGATTACGGGTTCACCTTAGTCGAATAATCAGAACAAAAAAAAATGAACCAGCGTCCAGGCAGGCTACTGTGATCCGATTGTCCCAGCGATTGTACCAGCAAGAAGTCTTGATACAGAGTAGAAAGTGTATTCTACAAACACCCAGCCAGCACACAATGAACCCAAGAACTCAAATTGCGTTTATTTATACTCCATAGAGACGTCTTTGGGACAATCACAAAAATGACACAGTAACCAATCACAGACAAGGATTTTATTGGTGGTGGGAAATGTGATCTCCAGGTCAGCTGATCGGTCTATGAAATAAATCCGAAATAAAGATATTTATCAAGCGAGTTCTGGGGATCTAACTTCCCCAACGGTCACCCTGGTTGGATAATTTTGAAATGACAGCAGGAGATAGAACAGTTAAAACAAATGTAAAATTACCACAGCAATATGATCATAGGTAATAACTAATTAAATTTCATTTCGACAAAACACGGTGTTAGTTAATGGTACTTGAGATTGCGCAAAACCGTAGATCGATCAGAGTTAGACATTAAAACCATTGGATACCGGCTCATGGGCCTAGAGGTTAGGCGTTCACACGCAAGACCGAAGCTTGTGGGTTCGATTCCCGCGAGCGGAGGCTTGTTGCTGTGAACTGCTGGCGAGTCCCATACAAGGACGAAACGACCAGGTTTCTAATCGTGGTCTAACAATGAAGGAGTCATGATTTTAATGAAAATATAACGATCTCCATAGAATCATAGATAAATCTCATTATCTTATTATTTTTCTACAGTTTTTATTCCAAAAGTTTGTCTAAAAAAACACTGAAAACTTCTATGACTAACCTATTCAGAAATTTTTAATCTATTTTTAGCCTAATTACGTTCACAAATAATTAGCTCACCAATATTTATATAATCTAACATTTCTTTTTACCTGTCATAAATAGTATGTCATGTCGGTCGGTGTTTAGTATGATGCTGTGTGATTGTAACATAAAGAAAGAAAGTACACAGTGAAAATGGTTGCTTATTCTGCTAGTGTAATATTGATTTATATCATAACAGCGTTCCTATTTAGAGATGACGGACCTGGAATGTTTGTTTTCTTTTTTTTCTGCAATTGGAATGCTGTTCAACGTTTTCTTCTGAGAAATTTTATCCACAGGAATCTGGTTATGATAATCAAATGACCATTTCACATAAACTGTCTTTTATTCTCAACTCCATTCAATATTTTACAGTAAGTAATTAGGTTCTTTAGTTGTCTTATCGTTTGATAAATTACTAGTCTGGACTTTATGAACAAGAACAAATCATTAGGAGCAAACAACTGATAAGTAGTCTAACATGGTGGTTGACTTTTAAGCTAGAAACAAATGGGCATGGTTGTGATATGTTGTACATACTCCTCATAAGCACCGTACGATGATTCATGCTTTTCAGGATCTCTGTGTAAAAAGTCTCACTTATTGTTTACCCATTTAGGAATTAGAATTGAGAAAACGAACAATAGCTTTAGCATCTTGATTTGTGAATTTTGTTGGTGATAACTTGTGATTTCTTTGTTTACAACTTAATTTTGTAAGTGTTATTCCCTGCAAAACATAAGGATTAACATAACCACTAAACATTTGTACAGTGTAGAATTCTCGTCGATAAGACTTAATAAAACCATGATGGGTAAAACTGTTGATAGGGTGTGGTCATTGGAAATTTGTGTTTTTGCTAAGCTCATATTCTTTGATCAATAAGTATGTTGTTATCAAGGTGGTTATCGTCGATAGAATTTCAAAAAATCAATATATATAAGCGTGACTTCAATGAGTTTTAAGAAACTATATCTATTGAAATAAGTTTCTTTGAAATAGAAAATAGAAAAGGGTTAAGAGATAAGATTTCTTTTATCAGGATTGAAGGAGAGGAATAAAAGTGGTTTGAGAATAGAAGAATTGAATCTTATCTTACGTTTTTACGCCTGATACCCTTATTAGGTGGTCGATCAGCATTCTCCAAATTACTTTGCCTTTGACCTTCCTTTCCCGTTCTACGCAATCGCTGTTCATTCTTCTAATGTCTGCTTACACTTCTCTGTGTGTATTGTGTTCTTTGGTCTCCCATCTTCACCTTTAGCTTCGAGAATGTGAAGTCGTAACAAATGACTTTGTTACTTTCAGAAATTTATGTTCTGACAGAGTAGAAGAATATCCACCCATACACAATGCCTGGTCTATGATTACATCGAATTAATCTGTCGAAAAGTTAATGCTGATTAGATTCACAATAATAGGATATATATCATCTAATAACATTGTTCGAAGCAGGTAGCAATATGAATCAAAATGTTCGTTCATTGGTGAAATGACTAACTCCCTCGCTAGTTAAAGACTTTTGATGTTGACTTTGAAATGAATTCCATTTTTTTTATTCTATTGTTCTTTTCTCTTCCAAACGTTGTTCCTCACATTCCCCTGGGGCAGATAAGACACCTTCAGGATAGACAGACATGTACGAAAGACCTAAAGTTTAGTTAGTTAGTTCGTTCACAGCTGATCTGATATACTTCATAAGTGCTTACAAAATTGTTAGCAAATTTTCTTTTTCAGTTTATTTCTTTCTATAAGGAGCATTGATTATATATTAACAGATCTTCCATCACCTTGAATAGTATTTTTACAAATTTCATATATCGAACAAAAGATTCTGGGGGTATCATCCAAAGTATAAAATTCAGCTTACAACGTGTATGTTTGATTGTACCTAATGGTAAAAGTACTAGAACTAGAATCAACGAATGGCCATCTCGTCTTAGAATGGGACGACTCATCAGCAGTGCACATCGACAACTCCCACTTCTCACAGGAATCGAACTCAGGACCTCCTGGTATCTAACGCTGTGAACGTTTTACTTTGATCAATCCACAGTCTTTTGCTTTTATTGTCAAATTTAATTAGTGGTTGTATTACCCCGAGAACATAATCTCATATTAATTCACTTTCTAAGCTATTGTTATTGTACATTATAAATATACTTTGTCAAGAAAAACCCTCAGCATTAAGTTCATCCAAAAGCAACAGCTGTTAGGTTATTCCAGGTTTCAGGTGTTCGCTCGTGAAACCGAAGGTCCTGGGTTCGAATCCTGCGAGTAGCAGGAGTCGTGGATACGCACTGCTCACTAGCTCCATACCAAGACGAAACGGACGTCTTTCAGTGCTTTCAGATTTCCAATGGTGGTCTGACAATGATTCATTCATGATTTTAAGGTGAAAATAATTACACAACTTCAAATAAAGCATTCTTTGTCCTGAATAACGCGTAACTTTATCAATGACCTACATCTTGATTTTATGCTTAATTAAAATATTTATCTTACTACTACTACTACTACTACTACTACTACTACTACTATACAAGGTATATTCTAACATTTCCATTTTTTGTTGTTCATCATCAAGGAAAAATAAATCAATGCTGTTAATTCTTTATGCATCGATATTCCTTGAAAGATTTATTTATATGTAAACTTATTACCGATTATAGAAATTAGGAGTAATGTCACCATGGTAAATAAAATTAATGGTGATAGTATTATTTGACCACACGCAATTACTTTCCAATTACTTTCTTTCATTGATTGTACAAGAGTAAGCAATTAATGCTTTTGCATTACAGTATTACGGAGATGGTAGTTTTACCTTGAAATCATGAATGAATTATTGCTGATGAGTTCCTTACCACGACGAAACGATCGTCCAGTGTTTTTAGGTTTCTAATGGTGGTCTAACAATGATTCGTCCCTTGTTTCAAGGTAAAACTATCATCTCCATAATACTCTAATGCAAAATCAAAAAGCTGTGCTCACTAGTGACTAGCTTAGTTAGGGAATTCTCGGAGTTCTAGTGAGAAGACATGACAAATGGATTCTAACCCTGTTGGGTGTAGGTAGTAACTACCAAAGACAAATGGGTGAGCTCGCGCAAAATCCATAGATTGATCAAACTTAGACATTAACTCCGTTGGATACCGGCTCAGTGTTGCAGAGGTTAGGCGTTGGCGTGCAAGACCGAAGGTCTCGAGTTCGAATCCCGCAAGTGGCAGGGGTCGAGGATACGCACTGCTGATGAGTCATATACCAATGGCCGTCTTTTAGTGCTTCCAGGTTTCTAATAGTGACCTAACAACTATAGATTAATGATTTCAAGATTTATGTTTTACGCTTTCTGAAATCTCATCAATGTGTTATTCACATTATTTACTGATAAACAAATATTTGAGACTATGAAACATTAAACAACTGTTTTATGAGTAATATGTAGCTCCATGTTGTGCTATCCTTTTTTGGTCTTCCTCCAGGTATATAGACTGTGATGTAGAAGATAAATCAATCAGTGATCATTTTGACTAATGTAACGTTCACTTATTGGCTAGAAATTGCTAGTATCTGAATCGATACAGCTGTTAGGTTCGTCACTAGGTGCGCTTGAAACTATAACGGATTCACCTCAGACGATAACGCAAAGGAGACAATGAACCAGCGTTCAGGTAGGCTACCTTGATTCGAGAACGGCAAAAGAGTTTAGAGAGTATATTCTGCAAACACTCAGGAAGTACAGTGCAATCAATCACACAAATCTAGTTTATTTATGTATCATAGAAACGTCTTTGGGACAGTCACAAAAATAACGCACTAAAATACACAGCAGCCAAGTATTTTCTTAGTGGGATGTGAAATCTCAAGGTCAAATGATCAGTACATGCTCGCAAACGTGAAATCCAAAATAAGGCATTTATCAAGCGAGTTCTGGGGATCTTATGTCCCCAACAAAAACAAATAGGTCTTATGATTTTTCCGGTTTAATCAGCAAATCATGATTTTTTTTTATCTCAAAGTGTACAATATTATTAAATTGAAGGAAAATAATAACTTGGTCAGCTGATAGGTTGTTTAAACCTTAGACTGTTTAATAACATATTTGACGATCAGTATTTACCCAATTACAACATAACATCTCGGATCATTATCAACTAGTACACAGGATCAGGATTGTAATAGATTGATAATATCAATCGATTGATAAACGTTTCATCATCTTATCAGTTGACTGTAGTTGAGAATTATGAGGTACTAAAATTTTAACTAGGCGATTTGATTACCGCTGTGTTGTATTAGACAATTTAACAGGTTCAGTTTCATTCTAATCGGATTTTATCAGTCGTGCACTGTTAATGAATATGAAACTAGAATGAGACAGTTGTGTTAATCCTTTCTTGGTTGTAATTTTGTCAGTGATTCAACTTTTAGTGTTAATATGCCACTCAGTTTATGCAAAATAGTCATCAAAGCAAAATATTACACAAATACAACTGTTAAATTGTAGGCTTAATCACTCGATTGAAATCATGAATCGACCAATCGTAGATCACCATTAGAAACCTGGGAACACTGGATTGATGTCTCGTTCTAATATGAGACTCTTTGGCAACGCACATCCACGACACCGCTTGTGGGAACCGAACTCGGGACTTTTGGTATTGCAAGTGAACTGTGAGTCTTTAAACCACTGAGCTCGTATCCAATGTTATTAATGTCCAACTTCGATCAATCCAAGGTCTCACGTAACCTCATCAACTGTTCTCGGTGGGAACTGCTTAACACTGATCAATCTATGATTTCAATGAAACTCATCCATCTCTAAAACCCTATAATGAAAATAGTTCCGTCAGGAGGTTTCTCCGAGTTCTAGCCAGAAATCGTGTCTAGTGGAGTTCAGCTGTGTCGGGAGTGAAGCAGTGGGAGAGTTTGAGCGAGACCTTGGGTTGAAGTTGGACAGTAACACCACTGGTTACCATCTCACTGGTTTAAAGACTAAGAGTTCACATGCGTGACCAAAGATCCTGGGATCAGTTCCCACGGGCGGAATCGTGCATGTGCATTTCCAAAGAGTCCTATTCTAGAACGAGACATCATTTCAGTGCTTCCAGGTTTCTAATGGTCATCTACGATTGATCGATTCATGATTTTAATGAAATGCAGCAATCTCCACAACCCTTTAAATAAAATCAACTACTTGAGTAAGAAGTTCATAAATGTGCAATATTTTAAATTAACATGTTGAATATTAAAACAAACAAACAAAAGGTAATCATCAGTAATTGAAATTTGTTTTGCGATTTTTGAAGTCAATATGCATTAAAAATATGTTATCAAAATTCATAGATTTTTATTTAGATTAAACAATTGATGTTTCTGCTACCAGAAAATTTAAAATCACATGGTTTTACAAGAATCTGTAAAAATCAAATTATTTCTTTTTCTAAAGAGTTGACAAACATGAAAATTATGAAAATGTGTGACTTTGTTTAACACATGTTAACTTTATCTATCAACATTGTGAATAGTTAAAATCATTAGGAATAATAATCTAGTCAACTTATTAAAAGTATTGTGACTAATGAGGTTTAAATTATTTTTTTTTATCACATCTTAAACATTTTAGTTTAAAACAATTCGCAAAATCAGGGTGTCAGTGGAGATACCTGTTACAATCTGATGAAAGTCGTTTTCATCAGTGCATTTTCATTAACCTACACAGAGTCGTATTCAGAATTTTCCGGTATCAGCTGATCTTGTGTAGAGATTACATTGGGCTGTTATTTTTACTTGTTATGTTCACTCTTTCTAACAGGCGTGAAATTTAAATTTCCTGATACTGACCTTTCGGTATAACTAAATGTAGTGTATGAATTTCTGGTTATATGTAACAAAAGTCAGTCAATGAGACACACATATCGATTCGATAAATGTTCATCTTTTCGAGTAAAGCTTTATTAAAACATAAATAATACGTGAACGTTTAGTTTATTGAGCTTTGTAAGCAAATGTTCAATGTTTATAAGGAACGATTTTTTTGAAAATTGAATGGACACTGGCGAGTTTATTGAAGTGATATGGTATAATTTATTTTGTGTCAGTGTCAATTAATATGCATATTTATTTTTTTATGTGGTTTCATCAAATGTTCAATTAATATGATAAAGAATTCTTTTCTATGATAACTTTATTCAAAAGTTTGTATCCTTTAAATTATGACTCATAAGAATGTTACCTGTGACAACGTAAACAAATGATCTGTAAATTGATTTTCGTATCGTTGTTAAAGAATTTGTGTATTATGTTCAGTTGTTTAAAAAATCATCTGCTCACTAGTGACTAGCTTCAAGATAATAATTACTCGAATTCTAGTGAGAAAACTTGACCAGTAATGGAGTTCAAACGTGTCATGTGTGACAAAGCTATTCATCTTGGATAACGAATAACAGTCGGGGCAGTATTGTGAACTGATTGAAGTTTAACATTAATGTCAGTAAATGCCGACTCAGTGAGCTAGAAATTGGGCGTTTTAATGAAAAACCGAAGGTGGTTGTGTGTGTGTGCATCACCAAATAGTCTGATACAGAAACGAAACGGCCATCGATTGCTTTAAAGCTTCCAATAGTTTTTGAATGAAACTATCTAAAAAAATAACTGGTTCATATGAAAATAAGTGGTAATATTTACAGCCATAGTTAACAGTTTCACTGTGTTTATGCTGGTTGTTATTGATAAAGTGTAAAATCACACTCACCGCATTAGTATTTTAGATAGAAGATACTATCCAATTATACCACTCCTGGTTTACAAAATGAAGTTATCCAATGTGAGTTAAACTATTTATTTTGATGAAGGAATGAATCACTATATTAATAACAAAGTCTATAGTATTATAAACTGCTCAGCATCATTGCTAAACAAGGTGGATCTTATGTAGATATTAAGATATGGATTAGCAAAGCAATTGGAGAACATTTGAAACTCAAAACAACTTTCCAACAACAGTGAAGTCACAATTTCTCAATACAAACGTCAAAACCGTTCTATTGTATGGAGCAGAAACTTGGCGAAACGCAAAAGCCACCGTCCAAAAGATACTGGTATTTATTAGCATCTGTCTACTCAAAGAAAGTGAGGATCCGTTAACCAGACATCATGATTAACAACAAATTGCGTGAGAGAACAAACCAGATCCAAGTTGAGGAAGAAATTAGTAGAACGTGCTGGAGTAGGACAGGACACACACACAAGGCAATTCCTAACTTGTAATTCGGAAAAAAGAAATACCAAATAATGCAATACTCCAAGAATCAGTATCAGACATGAAAAGTATGAACCACAGTTGATTAAAACTGGAAGGGAAGGTCCAGGACAGAGTAGGTTGAAGAACTCTCGCTAGTCAGTCTCCCAATGCTTCATTAGCGGTAACAAGCGTAAGTAAGATCGTAAGTAAGTAAGTAATTGTGTAATAAGTTTGTATTAGACTGATTATGACTTGTTATCAATAATTCATTATATTTTATTTGAAAGCTGTACTTCAACAGATGAGCATATATGAAATGAACGTTGTCCAAGTACCGATAAATTTGAATTGAACTTCACAATTGCTGAACATTATTTTCCCTCTTTCTTCATCTCTTGTCAACATGAATGATTATTTTACTCGAATCTTATAAACTATGCATTTCTCCAATTTCATCATCATAATAGTTTAAAGTATGTTGTTCACGTGTGTTTATTATTATTTTTTCCGTGTAATTTCTAATCCAAACCATTTGTGAAACAAAATCGAAACTAATCAATAATTCACACTTGATCCTGTATCTTGTGAGTTCTTGGTTTTTTTTGAAATGCATTTCTTACTACTACTACTACTACTACTACTACTACTACTACTACTACTACTAGCACTATTACTATTACTCACACTACTACTGTAGTGAATGAGAACACAGGTGGAGGCAACCGAATTATATTTAACGAAAATTACAGGGTTACTCAGTAAAATCGGAAAACCATATCATAAATCGTTCATTTGCAAAAGATCAGTTCATCCTATGGAACTGGACTGTTCCTGTTGCCAAACATCAATCCACTGTCACTATTCACGCGTTTCATACAAATTCCATTGTTTTCTAACTCTTCCTTTCTTGATCTTCCCCCCATATTATGCTACCAGACTTTACGTTGACACTCACGCTATATACTACTTATAAGTAGTTGGCACCACAGCACCACACTACTACTACCACTACTACTACTATTACTACCGCTACTATCCTGCTAATCATTGATTAAGTATTGTGAATCAGTGAATACTGCAGTTCCACTTTTGTCTTTTGATTTGAACAACTTTTCAACTGATATCATCAACATTGTATGTATTGTTGGCCTCTTTAATTTAAAAAAGAAATATTAAGCTGATTTGTTTTTTTTAAAAGAGAGAACAAAAAAAATAATAAAAGGTGAAAAACAACATGCTTCTTTGAAGTATCATTAAATTGATTTTCTGTAATTAATATACAAAAAGGATTTTTTTTTCTCTTTGTTTTTAATGAGCTATATGTCTAGGTCAAATTCTTTGTGGAAGAATTAAATAAATGATCATGATTTTACTTGTTAGTGTAAATATAAAAAAATATTTGTCAAATTAATGGACAGCATTTTATTTGTGCACGTATTAATAGTATTTCACCATGAATTAGTGGTGTAATATCTGCCACTCTTGTGTATTCTGTTGGTAATGAAAATGACAATAAAGAAAATTAATCGTGGACATCTTTAATGCAGAATCAGCTTGTTGAGGCAATGATTATTACTTTATTTTCAATTAGAGTTATGAAGATTTAGTGTTTTTACACATTTGAAATCATCAATCAATCATTGTTTGTTCAAATTCAACAGTAAGTTGGTTAACGATGATGTCTGGTCAACGAGTCCTTGAGTATATCTTGAGTAGACAGCTGTTAATAAACTCCTGTATCGTTTCGACGGTGGCTTCGCTAATTCCCCTTAATCTCTGCTACATACAATACCTAAAACACTAATGAAATTAAATAATATACTTTCATCATGTAGATTTCAACATATTCTGTGTGTGTGTGTGAGCATAGGAGTTGATAGAAATAACTGTTGAATACTTCTGAATATACACTGGGGCTTTTTTCAATCATTTTCAACCCCACGAAAGATGAAAAAGTGAAATGATTAAATTTCATCTTTTTCAATTCATAAATCGATTAGAGCATAAAGACAATGTTACATTTTAGATTCATTTAGTGAACAACGTGTACGTAGATATGTATGTACAGAATAATGTGGACTACAACAGGTCTCATGTTTGGACGAACTGCTTGTTCACTGCTTCTTAGTACTTCATAATTGCCTAATTAAGCTCAATGTCTGACGTAATCTGTTACAACTTGGCAATTTCTATCAATCAACATCTGACAAGAGATGTTTAAAAATGATTAGGCTGGCAGATATAAAAAGCTTCACGTATGCTTCAAGTATGCTTAAAACTTCTTTAACTCATTATAGGGTTTAACAGATTGGTTGCTTTCCATTGAAATCATTATTCGATCAATTTTAGATTACCATTAGAAACATGGAAGCACTGGACATCCGTTTCGTCCTAGTACAACACTCATCAGCAGTGAGCATCCATGCCCGCGACTCGGGGGAATCAAATCACGGACCTTTGGTCTCACACGTAAACGCTTAATCTCTAGACCAGTGAGCTGGTATTTTTTTTTCTGGTTAGCGTTTTTTTGGCGAGTTAGTTTTTGACGGAATGGGGTCGCCAACCCCATGTCCAACCCTCCTCCTTTACCCGGGCTTGGGACCGGCAGTAGCCCCGAAGGTTCTACTGGCGGAGTTAGTGAGCTGGTATCCAGCGATATTAATGTCTAACTTCAATCAATCCATGATATTGTGCGACAACATCCATTATCTTCAGTGAGTAATTACCTTAAACTTGACAAGGTTGAACTCCACTTGTTATCCAAATAATCGTGAGTCTCATACAAGGAAGAAACGGTAGTTCAGTGCTTTTAGTTTTCTAATGGTTGCCCAGCATTGATCAATTCATGATTTCTTTAAGTCAGCTACACATCAAATTCTAAACATTAACAGAAGTCAATATTAAACTGTACGTACATATTCCACGTTTTGACAAAACTGTCATATTTTAAAGGTTGCTTTTATGATAATTACAATTTAATACATTTCAGTCTAGTTAGAAAGTTATAAGAAGTGAATCTTTCGTAATTCAATTCAATTCTATCTACAATGGACCGTTGAACTTATTCAAACTGTTTAATTGTTACTGTACATACTTAGATTGATCAAGAGTTAGACATTAACACTATGGGATACCGGCTCACTGATCTAGAGGCTAAATGTTTGTGAGTAACACCGAAGTTCCTGGGTTCGATTCACATTTGCTTGCGTCGTGGATGAGCACGGTCGTCCAGTGCTTTCAGATTTCCAGTGATGGTCCTACAATGATTGACTCACAAATTCACTGTAAAACACTTATGTTTTTGATTAGTCATCTAGATTGCCATCTCAAATAGTTTACACGAACCTGTTTTAGAAAAAAAATATATATATATATGTATATATATATATATATGTATATATATATATATGTATGTATATATATATTTAATATTACAGCTCCAAATAATTTCATTTGAATAGTAAACTGTGTAAATGTGTTTAGAGAAAAGATTATTTCTTTTGTGAAGGTTTCAGTGTTTGAGCAAAGAACAGTTAGTTTATGGTGTTCATCTCATTTTAAAAGATCTTGTAATTTGGATTAGTTGAAAACAGTACCTCTGGAGTAAATAAGCATTATAACGTTGGGATCCATGAAGAAGAGTGGAGAATGAAATGGTAGGATGTATGCTTTTCAGTTTATACACCATTCATCATCGTTTGTCAAAAATAGTTGTAAATATTTAGTCGACATTTGTTTCGTGATAAGGAACTGACGTCTTCCATTTTACTCGATTCTGCTTTACCCAGTATCATAGTTGGAGTGATTGTTATTCCAGTCACGAATAACCTTCAGTTGAACTGAGAAATTCAATGATTCAACAAACGCTTCACTGATCTGAGTTACATCATCTCAGAAAACAAAGTTTATTGTTATTGAATGAAATGTTGTCTTTTATATAAGTTTTTAGGCAGTATAAAATCACAAAGAAACAGTGACTAGATGTTGCAGTCTGATTCCTTCAATACCCCTATTGACTGTCGATTACCCTTTTTCGGCACCATGCATATATCAAACGTTTACTGTCTAACAAAGTTTCTACCTTACTGATCAATTTAATCTAAAGAGTCGATTTCCACTTCAACCACTCGTGATCAGATTGACAACAGCACATATCATGGATACTATCAACTTGTGATAGATTTCATGTACATACACCTTGATTGATCAGTGTAATAGACAACATCAGGAATCTTAAATATGATTCCAGATTATGGAATGCAGTTAAAATTTTATAATGAGACTACCATGTTTTCATATTCTTCTGCTTGAGTGACTGAGTCAGTGCTTCCAAAAACTTGAATTGGTTTGTATTGCTCTTTGAACCTGCTGAAGTTGTAGAATGGTTTTGTGGTTAGCCAAAAAGAAGGATTTGTCCTTTGTCGATAATGGAAAAAAAATCTACTCTCAAAACTTTTGTTATAACATTAACTGATCTTTTCACTAATTAGCATTTAATCTGCACGTAGATAGATGGCTATTTTTCATAATCAGATTCACGGCCTTTGCGTGATAGGTTACATAGTACAACCTTGAGGCTTATTAGATTTGCAAATGAACTCCTTTGACGTTAGAAAGTGTCTAATCATTATTGACCTGTGTTAAAGTTGATTAGCAAACGGAGTAGTGCTAGTATTGTTAAATACATTCCGAATGAAACGAAACACAACCAAAACAACCAGCTCAGAGAACGAAACACCACCACAACCATCCACCTGAGCTACAAGTTTTCTCCACCATCACGAAACAATGTCTTAGAAAAAACTGTGGCATTCTTTTCTTTGGTGACTACTTCATTATTACTCACTTAATATCGCATATTCTCATTACAAAGTTCAATAATCAATTGATTTCCCTCATTTCAATGATAATTTGCAATATTCATTGTTGTTTATTTTAACAGCATTGAAGTTAAGATCACATTTGTTGATGTTAGTGGATGAACGAACTGAACTACTGAAATGAGCAACCGGAAAACAATCAACATGTTTCTGTGTATCCAACTGTGTAGTAATGCGAAATACAACCTAAAGCATTATCATCTACTGTGAAGTTGTCAATTATTAGTCCAAATTGTCTACTGACAAATTTATTGTCAATATGATCACTTTGTAGAGATGGTTGGATTTCATGAAGATCATCAATTGATCACTGTTGGACCAGCAGTGAAAACCTGGAAGGATTTAACATCCCAATGTGGAACTCCTCTACACTGCACGTCCACAACAATACCTCTGTACATATATATATATATATATATATATATATATATATATATATTGTGTAATCGTCTGATTACGATTTTGGAATTTTGTTCTCAAAAATAGCATGTTAATTAAGTCACATCAGTAAAAACGTATAACCTATATATATATATATATATATATATATATATATCTGTTTAAATTATCATCTGACTTTATTAGAAAAATATTTTAATGTTTTACATTCATTTTACTAAAATATATAAATTAATTGGAAATTCACTTTCTTTTGTTTTGTAAAAATAGTAGTTAGTTATAATTATTTTTTTTTGTCACAATTTTTTTTTGATAAAAGAAAATATTTTTCTTTCAGCCAAAAAACTGTTGGTAATTCCAGTTAACACATCGATAGAACTTTGACAGTCTGTAAATTTTTGTTACAAAATTTATCATTTTGTTACAAAAGTTGTCTACGTTTGGAATAAATTACTGTGATCAATGTATAATTGTTCTTGTATAAACTACTATTAACTAATTGTGGTAAATTCATTTGTAATGAGTTATTTCTTTTCACTCAAAATCGATACTACTTAGACCCTGGTAAAAAAAATACATAAGAAGGCAACTCTTAGCTACAATTACAGCATTATAGTTTAATGTTTCATTTGGCTTGTTTTTTAGTCAAATGGTAATTATGCTGAG
>OX103979.1:60392894-60410470 GCA_944470395.2 Schistosoma turkestanicum
AATTGAATAATGCCATCAAGAAAAGTAGGCTTAAAACATCTTATTGATTATTTTCGAATATACCGGTATATTGGGTCGGCCAGGTTGATGATGACCGTGCTTGAGTCATTCGATGATACCAAAGTCTGAGCAATATGTTACTAATTGGTAAGAAATAATAAATTAATGTCGTTACAATCAGTCAGCTGATGTAAAACAAAACCGTGGTATAATACTATTAAAAAAAAAAATTATTTACGATCTAATTTTTCATTAGTTACATTCATTCTTTCGTTCATTCATTCATCATAAAGTCTTAAAAAAGTCATTCGCATAAAACTGACTGTTAAACATGATTTCTTCATATTTTTTTTCAAAAAATCATGGAACAAATGTAACATTTATGTTCATTTACAACATAAACTTTCATGATAAACAAACTTTTCTTTTGAAGTAGAATTCTATTTTTAACAGTATTATTATTATTACTATTAGTACAGTTCGATCAATGAACACAATGCTTTGATTTACTCATTTATTTTCTGTCAATTGTTTACGTAATGATTACTTTAGTGAATTTAAAATAGTCTAATTATAAATTAGTCTGAATATAGAAAGTTTGTGGTGATTGTAGAATTTTCATAGATGAAGTCACTTATTGATTTTGTTTAGATAATCACTGAAAATCAACTGTTTCGTTCACTTCAGCAATGGGCATCTACGACATGGTTAATGAAGATTGAACTCGGGACATCGGAACCACGTTATGAGCGTTTCACATTTAGACCATTGAACTGGAATCCAACCTGATAAATTATAACTTCACTGGTCATAGCTTATTACCAAAGTTCTCGTAGTGTGTTAAGCCATTCTGGTGCTTAAACAAGCTTTCATTTATTTAGTTAGGCTATTTTGAGTTCATTGTAAATAAGTTGACATTTATTTGCAAGTGAACTTTCAGAGTATGAAGTGTATGATAATTAAATCTCTGAGAGTGAATACATTTTTATATTCAATTATCAATTAATAGTTCGACTTTTAAAGTTTACTCATCAAGTGGAAAATGTTGATTTTTCCCAACAAATACAGTTACTTGATAGTTTTAAGTTTCCATTTTTTTTCCCAGAATGTTTAATGAAATTAAAATATTTGCTGTGGCGAATTTAGCAAATCATCTTAAATTGTTTCCATAGAGAATACATTTTTGACAAAAAAATAAACACATTTTGCTTAAATGACAATTAAAAACAATAAAATCATGTTTTACTTTTAAAAAATTTACATATTTTATTCAAATCAATAATCCATTTTAATTAAATATCAAGTTGTTTGTAGGTTTATCAACATATTTCCATGGATTGATCGAAGTCAGACGCTAACTTCGTTAGATATCGCCTCAGGGGTTCACAAGTTAGGCGTTCGCATGCAAGACCAATGGTCTCGGGTTTAAATCATACTAGTAGCAGGAATCGTGGATACTCTCAGCTAACGAGTCCTATACCAGAACGAAACGGCAGTCCATCACTTCCAAGTTTCTAATGGTGATCTAACTTTGATCAATTTATGATTTCTAAAAATTTCAGAAACTTAAAACAGTCATTCCCTTCTAGAAATTTCGATGGAACAATGAGAAGAACAAGTTGATCTGAAAAATGCCATGTATTTGTGCTACACATTTCGAACCGTCTGGTCAAGGGATTTTATATGATAATTAATAAAAGGTCAGTTAAATAGAAGTTCAAATCAACACACGGTGATAGTTAAAGGAGTGAAAAAATTAACATAATATAGTAAGAATAGGAAATTGTCACATTACTCTAGGTCATTGAATGACTTAAAGACTACCTGGGTAAATTCAAGGTTATGAAAAATTGTTTGAATTTATCAATAGCCAAGGCTCTTTGAATTCAAAGAATTCGTCCTTGAAAATTTCTATACAATATTTTTAAAGCTATCTTGAGGTTTCGATTATGCGTTTTGCTATAGTGTGAACATCATTCGAGCGATTACATTACATCTCATTGCATTTATCAGTTTACATGTTTGTGTGGACACGCATACATAGGGAGGAGTAATCAGACAATACAATCAAGGATTTTTGAACATATGCTTAAATACCTTCAAAAATGGAAACAGAAAACCATGTTTATCAATAGCAAAACACATAGTCGAAACGGGGCATAGTATTGACAACAAGACAGTTTTTAAAACATTGTATAGAAATGTTCAAGGACGAATTTTGAAATTTATATAAGCCCTAGCTATTCGTGAATTAACTATGTCTTCTCATTGTTCTAACAAGATTTTTTTTACAATTTCAAATGAAATAAAATTTGCTGCCTTTTATTCCATAGTTCTTAATTAACAACAATAAATGTTTATCATTATTATAAACAAATAACACATGAAATATAAACTTTTAGGAAAAGTGATAGTGACCGGATATTTTGATCAGGTTTCTTTTTGAGTATTTACATGTCATTGTTACACGCTAGTGTGTTAATATTTTGTTTGCTGTGAAAATTAAGTGAAATCATATAATTTTCATGAAAGGGTTGTGGAGATTGTTGAAGTTACAAATCAATCAACGATAGATCACCTTAAGAAACTTGGAAGCACTGCACGGCCATTTCATCCTTGTACGGAACTCATCAGCAGTGAGAAGCAGTGACCAGTGTAGTTCAACCATGTTAGGTGGGAGGCAGTTACCCACCAAAGGCTGTAGACACTACCGTAGTTAGATACCGGCTCAGTGGTCTGAAAGTTAAGCGTTCGGCCGTGAGACTGAAGGTCCTGAATTTGATACTAACTTGCGTGGGTCATAGATGCGCGCAGTGGATGAGTCCCATACTGAGACGAAACGTCCTTCTAGTGCTTCCAGGTTTCTAATGGTGATGTAACATGGACTGATTCATGATTTCAATGAAATCTTATGAATTATTTGATGGGTATTGATTGTTGTACAATCCTTAACCAGGAGTAATTTACAATCCGGTTAATATGAATGTATGATAAAATATTTTTTCTTAAATTGTATTTAATCTTTACAGAATCGTACTAGTAAATATTTGACAAAAAAAATTCATATGACCATTTCCTTTAACAGATGATAAATTCGAGAATTAAAATTGAAGTTATCGATTTCTGTCATTTTGTACTCATCAACTCTTCGGATGGAAAGTTAAATGTTAATAATATTTATTCTTTAAAGTAATTACATTTCATATAATTATTGCAAACAAATAATAAGTTCAAATCACATTGTAATCAATGTAGGATCCATTTTCGATGGCTTTGTTTGTGAAAATTCCTTCATGTATACATTTGTAATTTGTCCTTATCGGTTTAGTATGGTTTCTATTTCTTTTGCCTTCATTGAGTTTCTATGTTTCTTTCTAAACTGCATTTATGTTGTTTAAGCTGATACTTAGTCATGGCGACAGACATATTGGTTTGTTCCTCTTTTGGCTGGGTTGCTCGTATGGATTGGAATTGTGCATTTTGACTGTGAACTGAAGCACTCTTCCAGAATAGGAAACACTCTGTGTTATAAAGCAACCAAATAATATCTGTCGAACGAATCTGATCTATTCAGGAGGGATAGAATATCATTTATTTGTTCCTGTTGTTTTGAATAATTGGACAATTGTTGGTGGAATAGCTGACTGGTAATATTGTTTAGGTAATGGATGTAAATTTATATTTATGATGAATATTAGAACCGTTAGTTACCCGAATCATTTGTTTTGAATTCAATTGGGCAAGACGCTTATCTAATCTACCTAGACATTTATTCCTTAGTCCAAACCTCAGTTTGGTTCCTACAATTAATAAACCTAGTATTCAGGTAAATTTTTGCATGATAAATCCCTAAAAATTTAATTTCATCTTACATTGAATGAAAGTCTATGCATTGAGGAAATGTTTTAAAACAACCACAAAAAAAAATGTGTAAAACGTGTCTTCTATTGAACACTACAATACAAAACATTTAACAATGACATTCACTAAGACATAGTGTTCTGAAAAGAAAAATAAATAAATCAACCTAACCATGTGTGTTCATTGTTAAATACTGTCAGTTATGATTAATGATACAGTTGAAATTACATTAAACTATTATTATGATTAATATTAATGGTTTTTTTCTTCAATATAAAGCGGTATCAATTTGTTTTTTTTTCAAGAGAAAATAAAGTCTCATGAATTGTAAATAATCATTAGAGAAAGTACCACACTTGACATAAAGTGTAGAATAATTAATGTTTAACAAAATACAATCAAACAAGTCATTACATATGTATTATATATATATATATATATATATATATATATATATATATATATATATATATATATATATAACTTAACTAGGAAACAAACATTCTTAGTTGTGACTTGTCTACGACTGGTCATCTTTCTTTGCGTTAATATATAAATTTAATTAATGAAAACTAAACAGGTGACAGTCACATGTTTGCTTGTTTCAATTTAATATCATTGTTTTTACACATAGAAATCATGAGTCAAACATTGTTAGATCACCATCAGAAACCTGAAAGCATTGAAAGACGGCCATTTCATCCTGGTATGGGACTCATTAGCAGTGCGCATCCATGACTTCTGCTACCCGCAGGATTCGAACCCAGGGTCTTCGAACGCCTAACCTCTGGAACAATAGGCCAGCATCCAGTGGTGTTAATGTCTAATGCTGATCGATCTAGGGATTTTGCTCGACCTTACCCCTTTGTTTTTGGTAGTTACTACCTACACTTCACAGGTTTGAAATCTACTGGTTATGTCTTATCATTAGAACTCCAAGAATTTTCGCAAGAAGCTAGTGAGCACATTGCATGATTTCTCAATTTGAGTTATGGTGCTCATTGTATTTCTATAAACTGATTGCTGTATTATTTTTTCAAGTAATCTACCCCTTATAAATGAAACCGGTCTTTAGTAAGTAACGTTATGAACTGACCGTTGCTATACATCTATTAAGAAACAGGGGTTTTTATAAAACAATTCTATCTCACTGTGGGAAAACTCAACAGTATACATAGAACCTTTGAACTCCACGTCTGCTGGAGACCTCACTGCTTTTAAAACACTGAGTTGACGATTAATAGTTTACGTTTTTAACTTCATTTATCACACAACATAAGGTAACTAGGATCTAAATCCACAGATGTGTAAGCAGCCTTGATCACGTCAGAAACGAGTAAGTTATTCCTCAGTCGCATTGTATAATGGGTACTAAATATTGTACAATGAATGAGGCCAGGGATTTCTGTCATTCAGTGGTTCGATTGTTGTACACCCAAGTCAGTATCTAAAGCCAGTCAATCAACAGCAACATAAAACTTCGTACGTACGTACATCAGTTCATGTTGCCATAGCACATCAGCACAGAGATGTAATTGTCAATTCAAATACCATAATAGTAGAGATAGTAAAAGTATTAGCATTAATCGGACAGATAAGAATCAGAAGATATTATTCAAGAAGTAGAATCTAGTGAAATAAACTTAAAAAGATAAAATAACGAAGAATTAAAAAGTTGATGATTTGAGAGAACACAAGGAATTAATGCACCTGCGCCATTGCAAATGGTTTTGAGCCACGTCATTCACGGTCTCTAACCATCGATTACTATAATCTCGCGGACCTCAACCTACAGACATGAATAAGTCCACTTGTTAGTGACTTCATGGATTTCTGTCATATTTTGGTTTGGCCACCCCTAGCTTCCGTCCAACCTATTGCTACACAGCAAAATATAGCTCAACGAGGCAGTCGGTGGTTCGGCATACGCAATACATGTTCCAACCACCACAACTAATGAAGTTTCACTACTTCATCTATTGACCTGCCATCATTAACTAGCATCCGTTTCCTAACAACAGCATTGCTTACTCGATTGTCTCATGATACACCGGCAATGCTTCGGAGACACATAATAAAACAAGCATCGTACAAATATTTTCGACTCTCACTGGCCATGTTTCACAGCCATCAAGTAGCACGGAGCGAACTACTGCACAGTACACTCGTCCTTTAGTCAGCAAACGGATATCTCACCTACGCCATAAGTGACGCAGGTTGGCAAAGGCCAATCGAGCTTTCTGTATCCATGCTGAGATTTTGTCAGTCATCAGGCCACCGGCACTGATGAGACTCCCAAGATAAGTGAAGCAGTCTACACGTTCGACTACTTCACCGCCTATCACTAGTTCAGGTGCCGAAACAACCCAATCTTGAAGCAACATTTTGCATTTCAAGGGTGAGAACTGCATCCTGAACATGCTTGCATTGTTGCTTAGGGTAGTCAGGAGACTCTGCATTTTGTCAGCGTCTCCAACAAGTAGAACTATGTCATCGTCATATTCTAAGTCAGCAAGCGTGTCTCCTGATAGAAGGTCCACTCCTGAAAATTCAGACGAAGATAATGTTATATCTAGAAGCATATCTATAACAAAGTAAACAAGAATTGGAAAAGTGAACATCCCTGACGGACACCACTTGAAGTAAAAAATTCCGTTGACAGTTTGCCATAAGCTGTTGCTCGACCTGCAGTGTTTGAGTAGAGAGCTTGTATAAGGTTGATGTACTTCTTCGGTACACCTTCCAATGACAGACACTGACACAGAACCTCATGATCCACTGAGTCAAATACCGTCTTTAGGTCCAGGAAGACAATTTTTTGTCGGACGCCTAAATGTGTGTCTATGTTCCAGGACCTGTCATAGTGTGAAGATGTGTTCGATACAGCCACGTCCAGGTCTGAAGCCAGCCTGGTTCTCTCTAGTCTACTATTCACAAGCTATAGTTAGGCGTCAAAGAATAATCGAGGCTATTGATTTAGAAACTATATTAGTTAGACTTATTCCCCTGTGATTGTCACAAGAAGACTTTTGTCTTTTCGTATAAATTTGGACAATCAGTGGTTGAGACCAGTTAGATGGGATTACGTCCATTTCCCAGATTCCAAATAATCTCGGTCAATCTAGCTGCTAAGACTGGACGACCATTCTTAAATATCTCAGGGGTCAATCTATCAAGACACGCTGCTCTCCCTCGCTTCAGATTTCCTATAGCTTTTTCAACTTCATAATTTTACTGAAAATCAGAATTTGCGGCTTACAAAAATGGGTTATGTTCGACATTAGATGTCATCGAAACACTCCTTGAATATGCTGAAACCATCAAATGAGCGATGTTGAAGTTAGACGCATGGTACTGGGTAAGTTGATTGACTGCGTACGTACAAACATCACCTACTTGTACCTACAATTCTCCCAGTGTTGGAGTAGGTTGAAAGGGAGTTAGAAATAGTCGAATCACGACTTGGCATTATTTCACGACTTCATCAATTGATGGGCTAAACTAGGCACAGTCTGCTTGCTTGAGGTCCAAAAGATTATCATCGCTAATGGTTGCATAAGAAGGCTTAGAGCGGTTCGTTTTGACTAAGTCGCATTTACTTTTTGTTTCCTTTTAAATCCTGAGTTTCAAAATGATCTTTTCAAATTATACTATGTTCAATAATTTTTACTACTACCGGTATTGTTATTACTTGACAATTTCAGTTGACTATGTTAATGCAGTGGACCAACATGAATCGACTTCTTAGAAGTGCTAAGTTTTGTATCACATTCATGGCTGATTAAAGTACCGCTAGACATGACAAACAAAATTGATATTTTTTCATGCAAGAAATTACCAATAAAAAAACTTACAATATGTATATGTGTTCGTTGATGTTTTGCTCTGTCGGAACTATTTGAAAATGTACGATCACAACCATCTTGTTGACAAAGAAATGGTCTTTCACCAGTATGTGAACGTATATGAATTTTTAAATTTTCCAAACGAGAAAATGATTTGAAACAACCAGGATACTTTGAAAATAAATTTAAAAAATGAGTGAATTTAGGCTGATTATTATTATAATCAAACTATAAACTAAGGCGATAATGTCATTTGTAAGGGTTTAGATATTTCAATATTTCTTTCTCTTAATCACTGGTACGAAAAGGGGATTCTAAGTGAATGCTTTAACAATGTCTTTAGTTACAAGTTTTTATCATAGTTAAATTCCACTTAGCAGTAACAATCCGGACTAATGTTTCGCCCCGTTTGAAACTATTCAAATGAATACACCTAAATCTCATTTTTGACATTAAAACTTGAACTTAAAGTATACGGTATTAGATTTGAATCTCAACTAATTATTTTGGATAAATTAAAACCATTATCAGTTAATTTTCTATTGAGACTGATTAATAATGCGCATCCACAACTCCGTATGGTACTTCGGAGTACTATACTAGAATGTAACAGTTGTCCAGTATTTCCAATCTCTCGATAACTATCTTTCTTAGAAAGATTCGTGATTTCAATGAAATCCCATAACCTTGACTAGTCCCTACTGACAATTCAAATGTTTTAAATGATAGATAATACAAGGTCATTCGAATACAATAAAACGTAGATATAGTCAATTTGGCGCTTCCTAAAATAAAGTACTAGATAATGTTGAATGCAATAACAATCATTAAAAATATCTAATCTAACTTACTGTACACTTATTTGGTCGATCACCATTGTGAATACGTAAATGAACAATTAATTTATAACGTGCATTAAATGGCTTGAATTGACGTCGACAACCTTCCCAATAACAATAATATTCTTTATTTGATAAATGTGCAGTAACATGCGATGATTCAATATGATTTACAAATGATTTATGATCTGTAAATGTCTGTTGAAAACAAAAAGAAGCTTAAAGATACAATGAAGAGAGTTGAGTGCCAGCAACAATAAGTTTTGTAAAAGTGAAATTATAAACTGTATTAGGGTATTCGTTTAAGGAGTTTCCTATACTAACAGGGATTAGTCGATTTGTTAAACTGAGTTACTTAGACTGACTTATAAATGTAATTTATTAATTATTCAATAATATGTTATAAATTCTAGTTAATAACAAAAGTTTCTAATTACTGCACAACTTTAAGTAAAAAAAAAGAATTCTATGCAGTTTTCGATTTGGAAGATGTGGAAACCAGTACATACCGAGGCAGCATCATTGATCAGAAAGGTGATGAGTCTGATGCAGATATAAAGACACAGATTGGTAAAACAAGGGCAGCATTTCTACACTTGAAGAACATACCGAACTCAAAACAACTGTCAGCCGACAGAAATGTCACGATTTCTTATACAAATACCGAAACCGTTCTATGGTTTGAAACGGAAACTTCAAGAAATACAAAAGCCGTTATCCTTAAAATACTAGTGTTTATCAACAATTGGCTACACAAGATACTGACGATTCACTTACCAGTCACCATCAACGACAACCAATTGAGGGAGAGAACTAGCCAGATTGCAGCTGGATAAGGAATTAGACAAAAGTGGTCGAGGTGGATTGGACACACATTGTGGAAATCATTCAATTGCATTACAAGGCAAGCTCTAACTTGGAAGCCTCAAAGTTCAAAGAAAAGCGGAACAACAAAGAACACATTACACCAAGAATAGGAAGCAAACATGAAAAGAATGAATAACAGTTGGGTAGAGTTTGAAAAGAAGATCGACGATAGAGTAGATAGGCGAATACTGATCGGCAGCCTGTGCTCCATTACGGGAAACAAGAGTAAGTAAGTAAGCGATATTTATAAAATGTACCAATAACCTCAACAACGTATATAACTTAAAACCAATATGCTTTGTAAGAAGATTTTTATATTTTGATAGATTCATTTTTGAAGGCTTTGTTTGTTAAAATCCCTCCATGTATACATTTCTAATTTGTCCTTATCGATTTATTATAGTTTCGATTTCTTCTGCCTTTAATGAGTTTCTATGTTTCTTTCTGAACTGCATTTATGTTGTTTAAGCTGATACATAGTCATTGCTACAGACATATTGATTCATTCCTCTTTTGATTGGGTTGCGTGTTGTGACTGGAATTGTGCATTTTGATTGTGAATTGAAGCACTCTTCCAGAATAGGAGACACTCTATGTTATGAAGCAACCAAATATGAACTGTCGAACGAATCTGATCTATCCAGGAGGGATAGAATATCATTTATTTGAATAATATCATCAAACATGGTTGAATTCCCGAAAACCATAGTTTTCATTCCTGATCGGGTTATGAGTAAGCCCTGTGGTTAAGCTACTTACTAAGCTGAAAACTTCGTCCATTTAGCCATGACGTTCAATGATTATATGTCTGAAGGAAGCCCTTCCTACAACCTCTCTTTACAAAATGTAATCCAAAATAAGCACACTTAAATTTCATCAATACACGACAGCCAAATCAAAATAAAATACAGATAAGCAATACCAATCAAATCATATAATCATTTACCAAACGACATGATTTCCATCGACATATGAAAGTTTTTGTTCCAACATGACTAAACATTTCTTTATTTATCTCGATACTTGTCTGTTGTACATCTTCAATATTATTATAATCATCATTATACTTTGTAGAATGCAATTGATCTGGAATTTCTTCATGTTTATACAACATTTGAACAGGGGTTTTATCATAAAGATTATTTGGCATAGAATATGGATGATAATTTATAAGTGACTGATCATATTTCAAATAATCAGACATAGTTTTTCGATGTGTATAATCATCCGAAAGATTTGTGTAATTATGAGTTTCGTTATGAAAACTATTAATATTATTATTATTCTTATTATCACACAAATAACACGAATCCCAGTGTTTGTCTGCAGGTGCACTGTGCACTGATTGACAATTTGTCGATTCTGTTAGATAGGTCGATATTGATGAATAATAATGCGGATATTTCTCATCGTGATACTCTGTTAGATCATTGTCATTACTGTATAAATGACCTAACAGTGTACAATTCACTTCAGATTCTTGACTTTTTAAATTAATATTTTCCTGATTTTGATATGGCAAATATTTTTTAGCATCATTTTGAATAATTTTTTTTGGATAGGGATGCATGGTTTTCTCAGCATACTTCATCTGTGATAGAGTATACGAAGCAGAGTAATTAATATTATTTTCGGTAAATAATTTTGACTGAATTTGTTCATTACTGTAGTAGTCTGATGTGTCGATCCAATTCATAGTTTTACTCTTCAATAAAATGTAATGAGATTAAATTAAGTTTTGTAATTAAGACTACTAAATGCACTTTATATAAGTTACTTATTAACTGAAATGTGAATTATTCATAGTTAGACCAATATTGAAAACCTGGAAGCCTATCGTCCTAGTATGGGACTCATCAGTAGTGCGCATCCATGATTCCTGCTACTTGCAGGATTCGGACACAGGATCTTCGGTCCCTCGCGCGAACGCCTATCCTCTGGAACACTGAGCCGGCATCCAAAGGTGTTAATGTCTAAATCTGATCAATCTAGGGATTTTGCTCGAGTTCACCCATTTGTTCTCGGTAGTTACTACCTACAGCCGGAAGGGTTGACTCCAATGGTCATGTCTTCTCACCAGAACTCCAAGAATTTCCTCAAGGATCTATTCACTAGAAAAGACTCACTATTAATGTGGAAATCGAAATTTTCTTCACTATACACCCTTATTATCTAACTATATTAGACATGAAAACAGTTACCACTTATTTATAGATATTTATAGATATGTTGTTCTAATGAAATGAAAATAATACTGATTTGTTGTGACCAACAATACATATATCAAGTATATAAAATCACTTTTTTGTTCCATTAAATTTCAGAAATTCACTAACAAACTACGCTTATTAATCTTGTAGATTAGACTACGTTAGTATTTTTTGTTTACTATTGTTGGTAATTAGTAATTTCGATTAACAAGGAATCTCTCAGTAACCTTTTATCTCATTTATATATAACCCTAATGAGGTTTATGGGATTGGCCACTTTCACTCCATATTTGCTACTTACGTTATAGGTCACAGTTGATGTCCTGCACAATAGGTTAGCGAAGGCAACTGGTAAGACATTTTCTAGTAGGCTAATGATGTCTACTTAAACGAAGGATCATTTATTTGAATTGGTCCACTCGATGTGCATTTATAAATTCAGCTGCTGTTGTGGAGATAACTGTATTGGGCGTAGGTAGTGTCAGGCAACTTAACCAACGAATTAGTGGACATCTCCCAGCCTGTTTTGGAAAAGGTTTCATAAATACGAAACATAACTCTAACTTGGTACACCTGATTGATAGTAGCCATAACACAAATAAAACAGAATCATTTTGAGTGATCTAATGTACACCTCCAGCATTTCCCACCGGAGGCTGATCTCGTTTCCTACATATAACAGAAGCCATAGGAATCCAAACATTCAACGCCAATTTATGTATTCCGAAGAAATAGGTGACACTCCGGGACATGGATATCTTGTTTAGTTTAACATTTTCAATATCAATATTCATGTATAGCGAAGTTTCATAACGATCTAATTGTTCGCTTGTGTGTGTATTGTTCTAATTTTCCCAAATTAGAATCTTTAAGTTGTAATTACCATTCACCAATGAGTTCTTAACTAACAAATAATAAATTAACTTACCTTTCAATCAGTAATTATCAACTGGTCTCAAACAGTATAACTAAATACTGGTGGAGTGATATCTGCTGGAAAATTTCAAGGAATCACTGATGAGGCTAATGTCACGCCAAAAAAAGTAAAACTGTTCAGATATATTTGTGGAAAATATCGTCAAGTTAATTTAGGCATATATATATATATATATATATTTATCATGAAAAACGATGTATAGAAAATTCCACTTACTTACTCAATTTATTCCCATATTCACACTAAATACCCTAGTGTAAATCATAAGCACAGATCTTATTCATATTAGTGTTTTGTTGTTTTTTGCATGTCACCACTCTCTATCACCAGTTGTAAGCCTAATTTGACTAGCCTCGTTTTCTCTTCAAATTGAGTGAGTGATTTTTCTCTTTGCTCTATTTCTTCTTTTTGTTTTTGTGTCTCTCAGTGTGTGTGTGTGTGTGCGTGTGTGCACATCCACTACATACAACAGTGAGTGCATCAATTTTTATTGGTGCTAGAAACTTTCACTTTATAAAACTCATTTTAAAGTCGATTTTAAAATAAAAATAACAATGGAAACATGTTCTTGGCATAAAATTGAAACTATGATTTATTATTACTTTTTTTGTTTGTTAAAGTTTTGTTTTATTTTGTATGATACTAATAAATATGGTAATATATTAATTGTAACTTTTCATTGAATCACTCAATTTATTTCGAATAATTCCTCGTGGCGAGAGAGAGAGAGGGTGAGAGAGATAAAGAAAAAAGTCATATCAGAAATAAGTGAAATCAATTATTATTATTATTATTATTATTATTATTATTATTGTTTAATAATGGTTGATGATTTTTTAAACTACAGATGGATAGTACTTATTAATTTACTTACTTACTCATTTTGCCCATAATGCAGCACAGGCTGCCAACTAGTATTTACCTATCTACTCCATTCTCGACCTTCCTTTCCTATTCTACCCAACTGATATTCATTCTTTTTATGTTTGCTTCCTATTCTTGGTGTAAGGTTTTCTTTGTTGTTCCGCTTTTCTTTGAACCTTGAGGCTTCCAAGTAAGAGCTTGCCTTGTAATGCAATTGAGTGCTTTCCACAATGCGTGTCCAACCCACCTCGAGCACTTTTGCCTAATTCCTTACCCAGCTGCAATCTGGCTAGTTCTCTCCTTCCATTGATTGTCGTTGATGGTGAGTGGTAAGTGAACCAACAGTATCTTGTGTAGACAATTGTTGATAAACACTCGTATTTTGTGGTTATTGGCTTTTGTAATTTTCGAAATTTCCGCTCCATACAATAGAACGGTTTTTGTGTTTTGTCCAGTGAATTCTGATTTTGAGGTCAGTTGACAGTTGTTTTGAGTTCCAAATGTTCTTCTAGTGTAAAAATGCTTCCCTCACTGCGCTAATCCGTGTCTTCACTTCTGTATCAAATTCACTTTAATTGATCAATGAACCTGTCCATGTGTGTTACAGTTCCCATGTCGTCCAAAGCATCTTCATCAGGTGTGATTTAGCCGGTGCATGTTAAACTTTATCTGAGAATTTCGCTTTTTCTCTTTTACATGCTGAGACCTACTACTGCAGAGGCTGCTGCTGGATTGTCCATTTTCCCCCAAATTCAACGGTCAACAAAATACCCAATATTGAGGCGGGTCAAATATTTGTTCATTTTTAAAAACTATGGATTTTATGATGTAAAATTACCTATTCAGCATAGGGTCCTGGATGTTGTTGAATTTTATTAAATTGATTAAATGATCAGTACTAAACCTCTGAAAACCTGGAAGTGCTGGACGGCCGTTTCATCTTAATATTAGGCATCTCATCAGAGTGCATCCACAAACTATGTGGGAAGTTTAACCTAGGGACTTCGATTCCTCACTCAAACACTTAACCCTTAGACTGCCGAATCGGCTTCAGTCAGTCCATCATAATCAGTGACAACCTATTTTATTTGGTGAGTAACTGCCACACACCTGACACAAATGGATGATTTTTGCATAAATAAAACTGACAATACAAAAACGCAAATTCTAATACTCCTATGTTGTAGTATGAGATTACTTATTTTAAAGTGCTGACAAGGGATAGACAAAATGATTCACAAAGAAGTAATGGGTTTGTGATGTCCAGTTTTAAATATTTAGGAACAAAGTGACCAACTTTGAAACCTGCCGTCGAAATTCTTCGACAACTGATTAAGAAAATTCTGCTGACCCCTACTGAATAGTCTACATCTATCTATAAAAATGTCTCAGTAATACAGTCTTTTACTTTGTGAACCGACTGTATGTCTAAGAGCACAGAATATCCCATATCTCTTACAATTCCAGTTCAGGAAATTGGTCACAAATGAATATTCACCAACCTTTACAGAAACGAATGTCAATACAAATAATATATGTCAAACAATGATTTGTTAACTATGTATATTAAAGTAAAGAAGGCGATTTTGAATTTTATCAGTAACCCAGAGGACAACATATGGCTGTGAATTATAAATATTTACGGTTAGACAAAATTTGTTGAATATCACAGTATGATTTATACGAATTTCTCAAGACACTGGAGAAAATGTCACCTATTTGCAAACTACTTATTATACCGATAAGTAGCACAAATCAAAACACTATAATCTAAAACAGAAAAAGTGTTGAAAAATATATTAATCGTAAAGAAAACATAAATTCAAAGTACGTTGAATAATGTTTATCTGAATGAAAATTATTGCTTAACAAAGCAAGCTAGTGTGTATCAGAAGTAGTTTTACTATTTATTAAGTTCAATATGTAATTTACAATTCATTGCTTGATTGATAAACAAATGTTCATGAACATCAAAATCCTTGGTTTCGGTGAATGTCATTTCTGATAATTAACGTTCAATGTTCGATCGCCTAGTAAACGGATGATGATAATTTCAATTCTATTTTCATTTCCTTCAAAATGAAGCTTGTTGAGGTGAATTATTTTTATTATTACTGTGGTGCGTTCTGGTACACATGGTTTGTCCGAGCTTTCGGACAATCTTATTACACTTTTCTGACCGCGTTCGCATAACCTTTGACCTTGTCAATTATTCGCTTAAAATAATGGTTGTTTTTATTTGAGTGCGTGTGTGTACTGATTGTTTCGCTAGTACATGGAAAATAACCTATCGGGTTTATTATGTCGACTATGTAATATGCACAATTGTCGAGGTCTAAGAAAACCATTGTTACAGAGTATTCCATTTTCCAGACTTCTTTCTTTTTAGAATAGACAAAAAATGTTTGTGATCTAAGTAATCAGATGAAGAAAGTTAGGGGCGGCCAGACCAAATCATGGCAGAAATCCATGAAGTCATTGACTAGTGGACTGAGCCATGTCGGTAATTGTCGACTACCTGGTTGGGGTCCGCGAGATGATAATAATCGATGGTTAGAAACCTTGAATGACATGGCTCAAAATCGTTCGCAATGGCGCCAGTGCATTTATTCTTTGTGTTCTCTCAAACCCTAATCTTTTGGATTCTTCAACACCTCTAGTTTCGACTCTCTAAACTTTTCTCACTGAATCATACTTCTTGAATAGTATCTTCTAACCCTAACCTCTCCGATTACTTCTAATTCCCTTACTACCTCTACTACTATTGGATTTGAATTGACAATTATATCTCTGTGCTGATGTGGTATGGCAACATGAACTGATGTACTTACGTACGAAGTTCTACGTTGCATCTGACTGACTGACTAAATCAAATGATGAATCTCATGTTGGATTGACTCGGATATCTTTAGGTATGAAAACAATCAATCAATCACCTGATTCAAGAGTTTATGGTCAATATTTTTCAATTCTAGTTTGAAGAAATATGAAGATCATTAATTATTGTTTTCAAGGCAAAAATAACTCATTCGTCAATTAGATAACGCTATAAATCATAACTTCACACTATCATGTCTGGAATTCTTCCTATGATCCTGTTTGAGGTTGTATACATAAGGTACAAAACCTATATCCGAACCATACCACTTTGTACCGAACGCCTAAGTGAGTTGAAACTTCACTCCGGTGAAAAAATGACTGTAACTAAGAATAATATTTGCAAGTAATTCAACACTTCACTAACACTCAAACTTGAAAGATATAACCATCAGCTAAAATCTTCCATTTGATTTCTGTTCGAATAGTGAGCTGTTTATTTTCCTTTATGGAACAAGATCATAATTAGATTTTAGAGAACGAAATGAAAATTATTTATTTGATCATTTATTGCGAAATGTTGAATAAATCCACCTTAGAAATTTTTTTATAGCTTGTTGAAAATATTCAGTAAACCAGTTAATAACTCATTAGTCATTGGAATCGAAATCCAGTTTAGGCGCATCTGGCTGATGAGCCCCAAACAGAACAAAGCGTGCCACTTGTGATTCACGGCGAATCACTATCTAACAGAGCTTTAAAGGTTTTTGAATATCAAGATAGCCTAATCCATCAAAGTCTATAACATCAACAGAAATATTCCAATAACTTATAGTAATGAAATGAATTTTTAAATAAATGGTTGTTTAGGTAATCTGTTCATATTAAACATACGAACACGGTAGTTTAAAGAAACAGAATCGAATATCTGTGAACTATTCGAATAGAATATCCTTGCGAAACTTAGTATTAGCTTACTTTACTTACTGGTTTAATGATTTCAAAAGTTCCAAGTGTGAATCTGTGTAAGGCGAAAATACTGTCAACTATGAACATTAATACGGACGGTTATCTAGCCTAATTCATCTAACTACTCGTTAGTAGTGTAGTCTGCCATGATCAATTAATCATTATCTGATTTCAATTTCATCACATTCTTATTTTAAACAACTAGTTCACAAACTATATATCCATCCAGTAAGAATCAAGATGACAATTGAAACTTGCCCAAAACAGAAAATCTATATTGTAAGTGTATAGACTGTGGTATTTAAGTTCAATGTGTCAATTGCTACACTGATAAACATGATTGCTTACAACATAAATGAAAAAAGCA
>OX103979.1:60410970-60567539 GCA_944470395.2 Schistosoma turkestanicum
TGTGAACTAGTTGTTTAAAATAAGAATGTGATGAAATTGAAATCAGATAATGACTAATTGATCATGGCAGACTACACTACTAACGAGTAGTTAGATGAATTAGGCTGGATAACCGTCCGTATTAATGTTCATAGTTGACAGTATTTTCAAATAAGTAATTTTTATTTCGTTCTCTAAAATCTAATTATGATCTTGTTCCATAAAGGAAAATAAACAGCTCAGTATTCGAATAGAAATCAAATGGAAGATTTTACCTGATAGTTGTATCTTTCGAGTTTGAGTGTTAGTGACGTAATGAATTACTTGGCAATATTAGTCTTAGTTACAGTCATTTTTTCACCTGAGTGAAGTTTCAACTCACTTAGGCGTTCGGTACAAAGTGGTATGGTTCGGAAATAGGTTTTGTACCTTATGTATACAACCTCAAACAGGATCATAGGCAGAATTCCAGAGATGATAGTGTGAAGTTATGATTTATAGCGTTATCTAATTCACGAATGAGTTATTTTTGCCTTGAAAACAATAATTAATGATCTTCATATTTCTTCAAACTAGAATTGAAGAATATTGACCATAAACACTTGAATCAGGTGATTGATTGATTGTTTTCATACCTAAAGATATCCGAGTCAATCCAACATGAGATTCATCATTTGATTACTTAGATCACAAACCTTTTTAGTCTATTCTAAAAAGAAAGAAGTCTGGAAAAGGGAATACTCTGTAACAATGGTTATCTTAGACCTCGACAGTTGTGCATATAACATAGTCGATATAATAAACCCGATAGGTTATTTTCCATGTACTAGCGAAACAATCAGTATACACACGCACTCAAATAAAAACAACCATTATTTTAAGCGAATAATTGACAAGGTCAAAGGTTATGCGAACATGGTCAGAAAAGTGTCCGAAAGTTCGGACAAACCATGTGTACCAGCACGCACCGCAGTAATAATAAAAATTATTCACCTCAACAAGCTTCCTTTTGAAGGAAATGAAAATAGAATGGAAATAATCATCATCCGTTTACTAGACAATCGAACATTGAACGTTGATTATCAGAAATGACATTCACCGAAACCAAGGATTTTGATGCTTATCAACATTTGTTCATCAATCAAGCACTGAATTGTAAAATACCCATTACCCTTAATAAATAGTAAAACTACTTCTGATACACACTAGCTTGCTTTGCTAAGCATTAATTTTCATTCAGATAAACATTATTCATCGTACTTTGAATTTATGTTTTCTTTACGATTAATATATTTTTCAACACTTTTTCTCTTTTAGATTTTAGTGTTTTGATTTGTGCTACTTATCGGTATAATAAGTAGTTTGCAAATATGTGACATTTTCTCCAGTGTCTTGAGAAATTCGTATAAATCATACTGTGATATTCAACAAATTTTGTCTAACCGTAAATATTTATAATTCACAGCCATTTGTTGTCCTCTGGATTATTGATAAAATTCAAAATCTCCTTTACTTTAATATACATAGTTAACAAATCATTGTTTGACATATATTATTTGTATTGACATTCATTTCTGTAAAGGTTGGTGAATATTCATTTGTGACTAATTTCCTGAACTAGAATTGTAAGAGATATGGGATATTCTGTGCTCTTAGACATACAATCGGTTCACAAAGTAAAAGACTGTATTATTAAAACATTTTTATAGATAGATGTAGACTATTCAGTAGGGGTCAGCAGAATTTTCTTAATCAGTTGTCGAAGAATTTCGACTGCAGGTTTCAGAGTTGGTCACTTTGTTCCTAACTATTTAAAACTGGACTTCACAAACCCATTACTTCTTTGTGAATCATGTTGTCTATCCATTGTCAGCACTTTAAAATAAGTAGTCTCATACTACAACATAGGAGTATTAGAATTTGCGTTTTTGTATTGTCAGTTTTATTTATGCAAAAATCATCCAGTTGTGTCAAGTGTGTGGCAGTTACTCACCAAATAAAATAGGTTGTCACTGATTATAATGGACTGACTGAAGCCGATTCGGCAGTCTAAGGGTTAAGTGTTTGAGTGAGGAATCGAAGTCCCTAGGTTAAACTTCCCACATAGTTCAAGGATGCACTCTGATGAGATGCCCAATATTAAGATGAAACGGCCGTCCAGCGCTACCAGGTTTTCAGAGGTTTAGTACTGATCATTTAATCAATTTAATAAAATTCAACAACATCCAGGACCCTATACTGAATAGGTAATTTTACATCATAAAATCCATAGTTTTTAAAAATGAACAAATATTTGACCCGCCTCAATATTGGGTATTTTGTTGACCGTTGAATTTATGGTTCCAGATCACAGATTTAATTTAGTTGAGTACTGACTGAAAACCTCAAGATATCTGCCATCTAATTAGTTATGTTATATAACTATTTAACAGTGCAGATTGATGATTACACAAAAGTTAGAATTTAAAATCTTCAACTATTAACATTTAGACTCTTCGGTGGATATTTCATTGTTTCAGTTACAATGAATGTTTTTAAATCAACAGAATTCAAGATAACAAACTAGTTTCCTTGTATTATCAAAAGTTATTTATTGTTTTAGTGACCAAATCAATTAAACGAAAACGTACCAGTAAAAAACTTATAGTTTTTCTCGTGAATAAAACTACGATCAACAAATGTAGGAGAAAATGCACAATCCAACAGCAGCCTCTGCAGTAGTAGGTCTCAACATGTACAAAAGAAAAAACAAAATTCTCAGATAAAGTTTAACATGCACCAACCAAATCACACGATGGAGATGCTTTGGAATATATGGAAACCGTTACACACATGGACAGGTTCATTGATCAAACAAAGTGAATTTGATATAGAAGTGAAGACACGGATTGAGACGACAAGGGCAGCATTTCTACACTTGAAGAACATCTGTTACTCAAAACAACCGTCAACCGACCTCATAATCAGAATTTACTGTACAAAACACAAAAACCGTTCTATTGTATAGAAAGGAAACTTCAAGAAATACAAAAGCCGTTATCCTTAAAATACTAGTGTTTATCAACAATTTTCTACACAAGATACTGATGATTCACTCACCAGTCACCATCAACGACAATCAATTGAAGGAGAGAACTAACCAGATTGCAGCTGGGTAAGAAATTAGACAAAAGTGGTCGAGGTGGATTGGACACACATTGTGGAAATCACTCAATTGCATTACAAGGCAAGCTCTTACTTAAAACACTCAGAGTCAAAGGAAAAGAGGAACAACAAAGAACACCTTATACCAAGAATAGGAAGCAAACATAAAAAGAATGAATATCAGTTGGGTAGAATAGGAAAGGAAGGTCGAGAATGGAGTAGATAGGTAAATACTAGTTGGCAGCCTGTGCTGCATTATGGGCAAAATGAGTAAGTAAGTAAATTAATAAGTACTATCCATCTGTAGTTTAAAAAATGATCAACCATTATTAAACAATAATAATAATAATAATTGATTTCATTTATTTCTGATTTGACTTTTTTCTTTATCTCTCTCATTCTCTCTCTCTCGCCAAAAGGAATTATTTGAAATAAATTGAGTGATTCAATGAAAAGTTACAATAAATATATTACCATATTTATTAGTATCATACAAAATAAAACAAAACTTTAACAAAAAAAAAGATTAATAATAAATCATAGTTTCAATTTTATGCCAAGAACATGTTTCCATTGTTATTTTTATTTTAAAATCGACATTAAAATGAGTTTTATAAAGTGAAATTTTCTAGCACCAATAAAAATTGATGCACTCACTGTTGTATGTAGAAGGGTTATAGTGGATGTGCACACACGCACACGCACACACACACAGAGACACAAAAACAAAAAGAAGAAATAGAGCAAAGAGAACAATCACTCACTCAATTTGAAGAGAAAACGAGGCTAGTCAAATTAGGCTTACAACTGGTGATAGAGAGTGGTGACATGCAAAAAACAACAAAACACTAATATGAATAAGATCTGTGCTTATGATTTACACTAGGGCATTTAGTGTGAATATGGGAATAAATTGAGTAAGTAAGTGGAATTTTCTATACATCGTTTTTCATGATATATATATATATATATATATATATATATATATATATATATATATATATATATATATATATGCCTGAACTAACTTGACGATATTTTCCACAAATATATCTGAACAGTTTTATTTTTTTTGGCGTGACATTAGCCTCATCAGTGATTCCTTGAAATTTTCCAGCAGATATCACTCCATCAGTATTTAGTTATACTGTTTGAGACCAGTTGATAATTACTGATTGAAAGGTAAGTTAATTTATTATTTGGTAGTTAAGAACTCATTGGTGAATGTTAATTACAACTTAAAGATTCTAATTTGGGAAAATTAGAACAATACACACACAAGCGAACAATTAGATCGTTATGAAACTTCGCTATACATGAATATTGATATTGAAAATGTTAAACTAAACAAGATATCCATGTCCCGGAGTGTCACCTATTTCTTCGGAATACATAAATTGGGGTTGAATGTTTGGATTCCTATGGCTTCTGTTATATGTAGGAGACTAGGTCGAACTCTGTTGGGAAATGATGTAGAAATACAGTTGGTCACTCGAAATGATTCTGTTTTATTTATGTAATGACTATTGTCAATCAGGTGTACCAAGGTAAAGCTATGTATTGTATTTATGAAGCTTTTTTCAAACCATGCTGGGAGATGTCCACTAATTCGTTGATTAAGTTGCCTGGCACTACGCCCAATATAGCCATCTTCACAAATACACACCGAGGGGACCAATTCAGATAAATGATCCTTCGTTTAAGTAGACATTATTAGCCTACTAGAAAATGTCTTACTAGTTGACTTAGCTAACCTATTGTACAGGACATCAACCCTTGACCTATAACGTAAGTAGCAAATATGGAGTGAAAGTGGCCAATCCCATAAACCTCATTAGGGTAATATATAAATGAAATAAAAGGTTACTGAGAGATTCCTTGTTAATCGAAATTACTAATTACCAACAATAGTAAACAAAAAATACTAACGTAATCTAATCTACAGGATTAATAAGCGTAGTTTGTTAGTGAATTTCTGAAATTTAATGGAACAAAAAAGTGATTTTATATTCTTGATATATTTATTATTGGTCACAACAAATCAGTATTATTTTCATTTCATTAGAACAACATATCCATAAATATCTATAAATAAGTGGTAACTGTTTTTATGTCTAATATCGTTAGATAATAAGGGTGTATAGTAAAGAAAATGTCGATGTCCACATTAATAGTGAGTGTTTTCTAGTGAATAGATCCTTGAGGAAATTCTTGGAGTTCTGGTGAGAAGACATGACCAGTGGAGTCAACCCTTCCGGCTGTAGGTAGTAACTACCGAGAACAAATGTGTGAACTCGAGCAAAATCCCTAGATTGATCAGATTTAGACATTAACACCGTTGGATGCCGGCTCAGTGTTCCAGAGGATAGGCGTTCGCGCGAGAGACCGAAGATCCTGTGTCCGAATCCTGCAAGTAGCAGGAAGCATGGATGCTCACTACTGATGAATCTCATACCAGGACGATAGGCTTCCAGGTTTCTAATGTTGGTCTAACTATGAATAATTCACATTTCAGTTAATAAGTAACTTATATAAAGTGTATTTAGTAGTTTTAATTACAAAACTTAATTTAATCTCATTACATTTATTGAAGAGTAAAACTATGAATTGGATCACCACATCAGACTACTACAGTAATGAACAAATTCGGTCAAAATTATTTACCGAAAATAATATTAATTACTCTGCTTCATATACTCTATCACAGATGAAGTATGCTGAGAAAACCATGCATCCCTATCCAAAGAAAATGATTCAAACTGATGCTAAAAAATATTTGCCATATCAAAATCAGGAAAATATTAATTCAAAAAGTCAAGAATCTGAAGCGAATTGTACACTGTTAAATCATTTATACAGTAATGACAATGATCTAACAGAATATCACGGTGAGAAATATCCGCATTATTATTCATCACCAACGACCTATCTAACAGAATCGACAAATTGTCAATCAGTGCACAATGCACCTGCAGACAAACACTGGGATTCGTGTTATTTGTGTGATAATAATAATAATAATAATAATAATATTAATAGTTTTCATAATGAAACTCATAATTACACAAATATTTCCGATGATTATACACATCGAAAAACGATGTCCGATTATTTGAAATATGATCAGTCACTTATAAATTATCACCAATATTCTATGTCAAATAATCTTTATGATAAAACCCCTGTTCAAATGTTGTATAAACATGAAGAAATTCCAGATCAATTGTATTCTACAAAGTATAATGATGATAATAATAATATTGAAGATGTACAACAGACAAGTACCGAGATAAATAAAGAAATGTTTAATCTAGTTGGAACAAAAACTTTCATATGTCGATGGAAGTCATGTCGTTTGGTAAATGATTATATGATTTGATTGGTGTTGCTTATCTGTAGTTTATTTTGATTTGTGTATTGTTGACATTTAAGTGTGCTTATTTTGGATTACATTTTGTAAAAAGAGGTTGTAGAAAACGGCTTCCTTCAGACATATGATCATTGAACGTTAAGGCCAAATGGACGAAGTTTTCAGCTTAGTATGTAACTTAACCACAGGGCTTACTCATAACCTGACCAGGAACTGAAACCATAACCTCCAGGACATCAATCATGTTTGATGGTAGATTCGCATTGTTGATGTCAATAATGTGAAATTATTGTAATTCAAACCGGGTGAATACCACCATCTCAGTATTGCAAATATAAAAAGCTTCATGCAAAACATGTCGGTTTTAAGTTAAATACCTTATAAGGGTTACTGGTACATTTTATTATTATTACTTACCTGTGTTACTCCTAATGGAGCATAGGCCACCGAAAAGCATTCTCCAACCTACTCTGTCCTGGACCTTCCTTCCTACTTCTACCTAACTGCTATTCATTCTCTTCATGTCTGAGTTTTGGTCTTCGTCTCTTCCTTTACCTTGAGGGTTTCATTTTAGGGTTTGACTGGTAATGCAGTTGAGTGATTTCCGAAATGTGCGTACTATTCAACCTCAGTACATTTTCCTAACTTCTTCCTCAGCTTCATTCTGATTTGTCCTCTCCCTCAGTTGATTGTCTTTGATGGTGGCTGGTGAGTGAGTCCTCACTATCTTGTATAGACACCTGTTAATAAACACTTGTATCTTCTGGATGATGCCTTTGTGATTCTCTAAGTTTCTGCTCCATAAAATAGAACTGTTTTGATGCTTGTATAAGAAATTCTGATTCTGAGGTCGGTTGACAGTTGTTTTGAGTTTCAAAACTTCTTCAATTGTACAAATGCTGCCCTTTTTTACCAATTTGTGTCTTTATATCTGCATCAGACTCACCTTTCTTATCAGTGATGCTGCCCAGGTGTGTACTGGTTTCTACATCGTCTAAATCGAAAACCGCATAGAATTATTTTTTACTTAAAGTTGTGCAGTAATTAGAAAATTTTGTTATTAACTAGGATTTATAACATATTATTAAATAATTTATAAATTATATTTGTAAGTCAGGCAAAATAACTCAGTTTAACTAATCGACTAATCTCTGTTAGTATAGGAAATTCCTTAAACGAGTACCCTCATACAATTTATAATTTTACTTTTACAAAACTTATTGTTGGTGGCACTCAACTCTCTTCTTTGTATCTTTAAGCTTCTTTTTGTTTTCAACAGACATTTACAGATCATAAATCATTTGTAAATCATATTGAATCGTCGCATGTTACTGCACATTTATCAAATAAAGAATATTATTGTTATTGGGAAGGTTGTCGACGTCAATTCAAGCCATTTAATGCACGTTATAAATTAATTGTTCATTTACGTATTCACAATGGTGATCGACCAAATAAGTGTACAGTAAGTTAGATTAGATTTTTTTGATGATTGTTATTGCATTCAACATTATCTAGTACTTGATTTTAGGAAGCGCCAAATTGACTATATCTACGTTTTATTGTATTTGAATGACCTTATATTATCTATCATTTAAAACATTTGAATTGTCAGTAGGGGCTGGTGAAGGTTATGGGATTTCATTGAAATTGCGAATCTTTCTAAGAAAGATAGTTATCGAGAGATTGGAAATACTGGACAACTGTTACATTCTAGTATAGTACTCCGAAGTACCATACAGAGTTGTGGATGCGCATTATTAATCAGTCTCAATAGAAAATTAACTGATAATGGTTTTAATTTATCCAAAATAATTAGTTGAGATTCACATTGAGATTCAAATCTAATACCGTATACTTTAAGTTCAAGTTTTAATGTCAAAAATGAGATTTAGGTGTATTCATTTGAATAGTTTCAAACGGGGCGAAACATTAGTCCGGATTGTTACTGCTAAGTGGAATTTAACTATGATAAAAACTTGTAACTAAAGACATTGTTAAAGCATTCACTTAGAATCCCCTTTTCGTACCAGGGATTAAGAGAAAGAAATATTGAAATATCTAAACCCTTACAAATAACATTATCGCCTTAGTTTATAGTTTGATTATAATAATAATCAGCCTAAATTCACTCATTTTTTAAATTTATTTTCAAAGTATCCTGGTTGTTTCAAATCATTTTCTCGTTTGGAAAATTTAAAAATTCATATACGTTCACATACTGGTGAAAGACCATTTCTTTGTCAACAAGATGGTTGTGATCGTACATTTTCAAATAGTTCCGACAGAGCAAAACATCAACGAACACATATACATATTGTAAGTTTTTTTATTGGTAATTTCTTGCATGAAAAAATATCAATTTTGTTTGTCATGTCTAGCGGTACTTTAATCAGCCATGAATGTGACACAAAACTTAGCACTTCTAAGAAGTCGATTCATGTTGCTCCACCGTATTAGCATAGTCAGTTGAAATTGTCACGTAATAACAATATCGGTAGTAGTAAAAATTATTGAACATAGTATAATTTGAAAAGATCATTTTGAAACTCAGGATTTAAAAGAAAACAAAAAGTAAATGCAACTTCGTCAAAACGAACCGTTCTAAGCCTTGTTTTGCGACCATTAGCGATGATAATCTTTTGGACCCCAAGCAAGCAGACTGGGCCTAGTTTAGCCCATCAATTGATGAAGTCGTGAAATAATGCCAAGTCGTGATTCGACTATTTCTAACTCCCTTTCAACCTACTCCTACACTGGGCGAATTTTACGTACAAGTAGGTGATGTCTGTACATACGCAGTCAACCAACTTGCCCAGTACGATGCGTATAACTTGATGCTTGCAACATACTCAAGGAATGTTTCCTAGTCTCTTGAAATCCCGTGCTAAATTACAAACTGGAGCTTTTAATGTTCGAAACCTATGCCAAACTGGCTACCAGGCTTCAATAGCTATAACTGTGGAATACCGTGCGATCGATGTATGTTGCGTTTCCGAAACGCGCATACAAGATCCGAGTAAAATCATCAATTTGATCTCACCTAGTGCAGATAGAGACACAACAAGGTTTATACTTCGTGTTTCAGGTAGCCCTGATACTGACTCCCGTGGCCTCGCTGGCGCAGGTTTAGTATTAAGTCGTAGGGCAGAACTAGCTCTCATAGACTGGATCCCGATAGACAGTCGCTTATGCGCAGTCCGACTAAACGGGACGGGACGGACTCGGAAGCATAGGGAAACTCGCCGTTGCCTCTTCGTCATATCTGCCAACGCTCCCACTGACTAAACTTCAGATGAGGTGAAAGATGAGTTTTACAGAAAGATTTCAGACCTCCTCCAAAAAGCTAGGCGCTCTGATATGGTAATGATGGCTGGTGACTTAAACGCTCAAGTAGATAGACTCAGCGAAAAGTAAAGACACCTGGGTGGAATCTTATGGTGTCGCAGCTCAAAGAACAGATAATGGCGACCGTCTGCTGCAGCCATGCTCAGATAACCGCCGTTTCCTAGCAAACACTAACTTTAAGCATTAGGTAAAACACTTTGTGACCTGGCGACCTCCAAAGCCGATTCAACGATGGACCCAACTAGATCACATCGCTAAAAGACATCGGTGGAGAGGCTCTATTGAAGACTCAGACCATGCTCTAGTGTGAGCGCGTATTTGTTTGCGTTTCACTGGAAGTAGGAAAAATATCTCAAGGAAACCTGTTCGGGCTCTATATAATGATAGTAAAGCTAAGAATATATTTCAGGAACAACAAGAAAAACAGTTAGGCGACCATGTAAGTGCTTTCCATCTGGAGGCAGCTTGGAATGATATCCAAAAAGGCTATGGAAATAGCACTGATGCCTGCTAGTAAGTTAAACCACAAGGTTAGAGAAAAGCCGTGGATTTCAGTAGCATCTACCCAACTGATGGATGCTCGATAGCTCATCCCGCCTGGGTTGCATAGGCACCTGAACTAGTGATAAGGAGTGATGTAGTCGAACGTGTCGACCGCTGCACTTATCTGGGGAGTCTCATCAATGCTAATGGCCTGGTGGCTGACGAAATCTCAGCACGGATATAGAAAGCTCGATTGGCCTTTGTGTCCCTTATGTCTCAGGCGAGATATCCGTTTGCTGACTAAAGGACGAGTCTACTGCGTAGTATTTTGCTCCGTCCTACTTTATGGCTGTTAAACTTGGCCCGTCAGAGTAGAAGTATTTGTAGGTTGCTTTTTTCGGCCATGGGTGTCTCCGAAGCATTGCTCGTGTACCATGGGACAATCGAGTGAGCAATGCTGTTGTTAGGAAACGGGTACTAGGTAAGAATTGCCGATCAATAAATGAAGTATTGAAACTTTATCAGTTTTAAAGTAATTATATTACTCTCGCGATCCGCTCTTAACCCGAAAGGTGTAGGTTCACACGCGTCTCGCCCAGTTCAAGTCCAAAAAACGATAATTCCGGGAGAGAACGGTTCTGTATTTAATCAAAAAAGGGAATTCAGAAAATTACCAAAACAATATTACACCTTCGAGTTCCTAATATGGCTGTAGCCATATTAAATATCAATTTTAAACAACACATATATAGTTCTTAAGGAAACATGGAAACTTCATTATAAGTACAAGATATAAAATTAGTAACAATATACAAGTGATAAATTCTCAAATGGAATCAAATAAAGTACCAAAATATCGAACAGAAGAGTCAGTCAGATCATAACACAAATATATATACATGGAGGGATTTTCCAAAAACAAAGCCTTCAAAATAGATTCTACATCAGTTGAGCTAATTGGGACATGTATTGCGTATGCTAAACCACCGATATATATTTTGCGGTGTAGGAATAGACTGGACGAAAGCTAGGTGCGGTCAGACCAAAACATGGCAGATATCCTTGAAGTCACTGACAAGTGGACTGAGTCATGTCGGTAGATATTAACTACGTGGTTAGGGCCGCTAGATGATGGTAATAGATGGTTAGAGGACCTGAATGACATGGTTCAAAATTGTTTGCAATGGCGCCGGTGCATTCATTCTTTGTGTCCTCCCAATTCTAATCTTCAGAATTTCTTATCATTTCTATCTCTCTCTTTTTAAGTCTATTTCACTAGATTCTACTTCCTGAATAATATCTTCTAATCCTAGCCTCTCCGACTACTGCTAATACTTTAACTCCCTCTACTGCTATTGGATTTGAATTGACAATTACATCTCTGTGCTAATGTGGTATGGCAACATGAACTGATGTACGTACGTACGTTTTACGTTGCTGTTGATTGACTGACTTTAGATGCTGTCTTGGGTGTACAACAATCGAACCACTGAATTACAGAAATCCCCGGCCTCATTCATTGTACGATATTTGGTAACCATTATACAGTGTGACTGATGGATAACTTACCCATTTCTGACATAATCAAACTTGCTTGACCGCGATTTTTCTCTGGAACTTCAGGAGTGTGCCACTTACCAATCTGTGGATTTAGATCATAGTTACACTATGTCTTGTGATAACTGAAGTTAAAAACGTAAACTATTAAACGTCAGTTCAATATTTTAAAACGAACGAGGTCTCCAGCAGACCTGGAGTTCAACGGTTTCGATGTATACTATCGAGGATCCCCTCCTGTTTCTTAATAGTTGTCTAGCTACGGACAATTCGTAATGTAATTTACTAAAGACTGGTTTCATTTATAAGAGGTATATTACTTAAAAAAATAATACAGCAATCAGTTTATAAAAAAACAATGATCTCCAAAATTCTAATTGAGAAATCGGACAATGTGCTCACTAGTGACTAGCTTCTTGCAGAAATTCTCGGAGTTCTAGTGAGAAGACATGAACAGTGAATTTCAACCATATCGTGTGTAGGTGGTAGTAACTACCGAAAACAAATGGGTGAGGTGGCACAAAATCACTAGGTTGATTAGCATTAGACATTAATTCCACTGGATGCCGGACTAGTGTTCGAGAGATTAGGTGTTCGAAGACCCTGGGTTCGAATCCTGCGGGTAGCAGAAGTCATGGATGCTCACTGCTAATGAGTCCCATACCAGGATGAAATGGCCGTCTTTCAATGCTTTCAGGTTTCTAATGGTGATCTAACAATGTTTGACTCATGATTTCTATGTGCAAAAACAATGATATTAAATTGAAACAAGCAAACATGTGACTGTCACCTGTTTAGTTTTCAATAATTAAATTTATATATTGACGCAAAGAAAGATGACCAGTCGTAGACAAGTCACAACTAAGAATGTTTGTTTCCTAGTTAAGTTATATATATATATATATATATATATATATATATATATATATATATATATGTAATGACTTGTTTGTTTGTATTTTGTTAAACATTAATTATTCTACACCTTATGTCAAGTGTGGTACTTTCTCTAGTCATTATTTACAATTCATGAGACTTTATTTTCTCTTGAAAAAAACAAATTGATACCGCTTTATATTCAAGAAAAAAACCATTAATATTAATCATATTAATAATAATGTAATTTCAACTGTATCATTAATCATAACTGACAGTATTTAACAATGAACACACATGGTCAGGTTGATTTATTTATTTTTCTTTTCAGAACACTATGTCTTAGTGAATGTCATTGTTAAATGTTTTGTATTGTAGTGTTCAATAGAAGACACGTTTTACACATTTTTTTGTGGTTGTTTTAAAACAATTCCCCGATGCATAGACTTTCATTCAATGATTGACTAACATTGTAAGATGAAATTACATTTTTAGGGATTTATCATCCAAAAATTTACCTGAATACTAGGTTTATTAATTGTAGGATCCAAACTGAGGTTTGGATTGAGGAATAACTGTCTAGGTAGATTAGATAAGCGTCTTGCCATGTTGAATTCAAAACAAGTGATTAGCGTGAATAACGGTTCTAATATTCATCATAAATATAAATTTACATCATTACCTAAACAATATTACCAGTCAGCTATTCCACCAACAATTGTCCAATTATTCAAATCAACAGGAACAAATAAATGATATTCTATCCCTCCTGGATAGATCATATTCGTTCGACAGTTAATATTTGGTTGCTTCATAATACAGGCTGTTTTTTATTCTGGAAGGGTGCTTGAATTCACAATCAAAATGCACAATTCCAGTCATAGCACGCAACCCAATCAAAAGAGGAACGAATCAATATGGCTGTCAACATGACTAAGTATCAGCTTAAACAACATAAATGCAGTTCAGAAAGAAACATAGAAACTCAGTGAAGGCAAAAGAAATAGAAACCATACTAAACCGATAAGGACAAATTAGAAATGTATACATGAAGGAATTTTCACAAACAAAGCCATCGAAAATGGATCCTACATTGATTACAATGTGATTTGAACTTATTATTTGTTTGCAATAATTATATGAAATGTAATTACTTTAAAGAATAAATATTATTAACATTTAACTTTCCATCCGAAGAGTTCATGCGTACGAAATGACAGAAATCGATAACTTCAATTTTAATTCTCGAATTTATCATCTGTTAAAGGAAATGGTCATATGAATTTTTTTCGTCAAATATTTACTAGTACGATTCTGTAAAGATTAAATACAATTTAAGAAAAAATATTTTATCATACATTCATATTAACCGGATTGTAAATTCCTCCTGGTTAAGGATTGTACAACAATCAATACCCATCAAATAATTCATAAGATTTCATTGAAATCATGAATCAATCCATGTTACATCACCATTAGAAATCTGGAGGCACTAGAAGGACGTTTCGTCTCAGTATGGGACTCATCCACTGCGCGCATCTATGACCCACGCAAGTTAGTATCAAATTCAGGACCTTCAGTCTCACGGCCGAACGCTTAACTTTCAGACCACTGAGCCGGTATCTAACTACGGTAGTGTCTATAGCCTTTGGTGGGTAACTGCCTCCCACCTACCGTGGTTGAACTACACTGGTCACTGCTTCTCACTGCTGATGAGTTCCGTACAAGGATGAAATGGCCGTGCAGTGCTTCCAAGTTTCTTAAGGTGATCTATCGTTGATTGATTTGTAACTTCAACAATCTCCACAACCCTTTCATGAAAATTATATGATTTCACTTAATTTTCACAGCAAACAAAATATTAACACACTAGCGTGTAACAATGACATGTAAATACTCAAAAAGAAACCTGATCAAAATATCCGGTCACTATCACTTTTCCTAAAAGTTTATATTTCATGTGTTATTTGTTTATAATAATGATGAACATTTATTGTTGTTAATTAAGAACTATGGAATAAAAGGCAACAAATTTTATTTCATTTGAAATTGTAAAAAAAATCTTGATAGAACAATGAGAAGACATAGTTAATTTAGGAATAGCAAGGGCTTATACAAATTTCAAAATTCGTCCTTGAACATTTCTATACAATGTTTTAAAAAGTGTCTTGACGTCAGTACTGTGCTCCGTTTCGACTATGTGTTTTGCTATAGATAAACATGGTTTCCTGTTTCCCACATTCAGCGGGTTATTTGACATGAATTATTTTTGAAAGTATTTGGGTTTTAGTTCGAAAACCCTTGATTTCATTATCTGATTACTCCTCCCTATGTATGTCTGCCCACACAAACATATAAACTGTTAAAGGCAATGGGATGTAGTGTTATCACTCGAATGATGTTCACACTATAGCAAAACGCATAATCGAAACGGGCTAGAGGGTTTACCTCAAGACAGCTTTAAAAACATTGTACAGAAATTTTCAAGGACGAATTCTGTGGTCTGTAGAAGCCTTGGTTATTTGTAAATACAATTTTTCATAACCTTGAATCTGCCCTGGTAGTCTTTAAGTCATTTAATGACCTAAAGTAATGTGACAATTTCCTATTCTTACTATATTATGTTAATTTTCTCTCCTCTTTATCTACAATTATCACTTTATGTTTATTCGAATTTCTATTTGATTGACCTTTTATTAATTTTCATATAGAATGCCTTGACAAGTGCGTGTGTGACTTAGATTGTGCGAAATGTATAGCACAAATACATGGCATTTTTCAGATCAACTTGTTCTTCTAATTGTTCTATCGAAATTTATAGAAGAGAATGTCTGTTTTAAGTTTCTGAAATGTTTAAAAATCATGAATCGATCAAAGTTAGACCACCATTAGAAACTTGGAAGTGATGAACTGGTATGAGACTCGTTATCAGAGAGTATCCGCGATTCCTGCTACTAGCATAATTCAAATGTAGGACCATTGGTCTTGCGTGCGAACGCCTAACTTGTGAACCACTGAGCTATTAACTAACGAAGTTAGTGTCTAACTTCGATCAATCCATGGAAATTTGCTGATAAACCTATAAACAACTTGATATCTAATTAGGTTGGGTTATTCATTTGACTAAAATATATAAAAAATTTTTTAAGTAAATCATGGTTTTATTGTTTTTAATTGTCATTAAAGCAAAATGTGCTTATTTTTTTGTCAAAAATGTATTTTCTATGGAAACAATTTAAGATGATTTGCTAAATTCGCCACAACAAGTATTTTAATTTCATTAAACATTCTGGGAAAAAAAATGGAAACTTAAAACTATCAAGTAACTGCAATTGTTGGGAAAAATCAACATTTTCCACTTGACCAGTAAACTTTAAAAGTCCAACTATTAATTGATAATTGAATTTAAAAATTTATTCACTCTCAGAGATTTAATTATCATACACTTCATACTCTGAAAGTTCACATGCAAAAAAATGTCAACTTATTTACAATGAACTCAAAATAGCCTAACTAAATAAGTGAAACCTTGTTTAAGCACCAGAATGGCTTGACATCCTACGAGAATTTTGGTGAAAAGCTATGACCAGTGAAGTTCTAATTTGTCAGGTAGTTGCTCACTGAAGAAATTGGGATATTTTCATATCATATCGAGAATTTATTGAAGATGAACATCTGATTTTATTGGATTCCAGTTCAATGGTCTAAATGTGAAACGCTCATAAAGTGGTTCCAATGTCCCGAGTTCGATCTTCATTAGCCATGTCGTACATGCACACTGCTGAAGTTGATTTTCAGTGATTATCTAAACAAAATCAATAAGTGACTTCATCTATGAAAATTCTACAATCACCACAAACTTTCTATATTCAGACTAATTTATAATTAGACTATTTTAAATTCACTAAAGTAATCATTACGTAAACAATTGACAGAAAATAAATGAGTAAATCAAAGCATTGTGCTCATTGATCGAACTGTACTAATAGAAATAATAATAATAATAATAATATTGTTAAAAATAGAATTCTACTTCAAAAGAAAAATTTGTTTATCATGAAAGTTTATGTTGTAAATGAACAGAAATGTTACATTTGTTCCATGATTTTTTGAAAAAAAAAATGAAGAAATCATGTTTAACAGTCAGTTTTATGCGAATGACTTTTTTAAGACTTTATGATGAATGAATGAACGAAAGAATGAATGTAACTAATGAAAAATTAGATCATAAATATTTTTTTTTTTAATAGTATTATACCACGGTTTTGTTTTACATCAGCTGACTGATTGTAACGACATTAATTTATTATTTCTTACCAATTAGTAACATATTGCTTAGTCCTTGGTATCATCGAATGACTCAAGCATGGTCATCAAGCTGGCCGACCTAATATACCGGTATATTCGAAAATAATCAATAAGATGTTTTAAGCCTACATTTCTTGATGGAATTATTCAGCTGATAACTGATTTCTACAGGAAATCAATTCAAGATAGCAAAGCCCATTAAATGATTTGCCTGTTTCAAATTTTGTTTAGAGTACTATCCGCCACGCATAGTCTGATCTGATGATGGGGGAGAAAATTTGTAGATCAGGTAGATAGATGATGGTTGTGGTGTTTCGTTCTCTGAGCTGGACAGAATTCCAAAGATTGTGCTGATGATGTTGTTCAGAGGAACAATGAAGGCTTCATAACTAAAACCTCTAGCTCAGAGAACGAAACACCACAACAACTGTATAATTTCATAAATGATGTAAACTGTGGCGTACAACGTCGAATTCAAAATTGTTCAATATCCACGACTTTAAGATTGATTTCATATCATCAGAAAACATTATTATTTATTTTGATATGTTATCCTACGTTTTTGCTCTATGATACAAGTTCTTGTGAGCGTTATTCTTTTGATATTACTGAAAAGAAACTACTTTTTTTCATTGGTTTGAATGAATGTTTGTAAAATTTTTCATATTCTATTTTTCTGAGTTGTAATCACTGGTGTAAGCCGGGAAGTGCGTGTTGTCCTCTTTTGGACTTGTCACTTGGAGGTATAAAAGTCTTAGCCATGTTCATACTACTAGTTTAACCCAGTACCTTTTAGTTCAAACGTCAATACATAGTTCATTAGACAATGACCTCCTCAATCGTTATGATATTTATTACTCTTTATGAGCGTTAATATTCAAGAGTGAATTTGATTCAATCATTTTGACGTCACATGAGATATTTATGAATTTTATCGCATATTTTAAAGAACAAGATCAAGTTTATTTCACATTTGAAATCACCAATCAATCATTGTTAGACCACCATTAGAAACCTGGACTTGTCACTTGGAGGTATAAAAGTCTCAGTCATGTTCATACTAGTAGTTTAACCCAGTACCTTTTAGTTCAGATGTCAGTACATAGTTCATTAGACAATGACCTCCTCAATCGTTATGATATTTATTACTCTTTATGAGCGTTAATATTCAAGAGTGAATTTGATTCAGTCATTTTGACGTCGAAGGCGATATCTATGAATTTTATCGCATATTTTAAAGAACAAGATCAAAGTTACTACACATTTGAAATCATCAACCAATCATTGTTAGACCACCATTAGAAACCTGGAAGCACTGGAGGGCCGTTTCGTCCCGATATGGGACTCATCAGCAGTGCACATCCACAACTCCTGCACCTCGTAGGATTCGAACCTGGGACCTTCGGTATTGTGCGCGAACACCTAACCTCTGTTCCACTGGGCCGGCATCCAGCGGTGTTAATGTCTTACTCTGATTGATCTAGGGGTTTTGCGCGACCTCACCCATTTGTCTTCGATAGTCACTGCCTAAACCTGACAGGGTTGAACTCCACTTGTCACGTCTTCATGTCTTCAAAGTTAGTTTGAATATCCACAAAAAGAAAGAGAGTGCATTCCTTTACATAATAGTTTATCAGCTAAACATTTACAACTAAATGATTACTTGATAGTGAATAAAGTTATATTTGTCTAGTCTATCAATCGATGCTAATCAAACCATACTGATGGATTTGTAACCGTAAGTCACTTGATATCGTAAGCATAAAGTTTAAACATATAAGTGATTGTAGGTAGTAGACAAGGAACCCTACTTGGCTAGCTGTTTCTACTAGTTTATGATGTATCTGAAATCTTTTAACGAAAATAAAGATTTATGTAGGAATTGAAACTTATAGTATAGCAGAGACCTTTCATAGATCAATATCATCTGACGGAAACTCTAAGTCTGGATTAAGCCTATCGACTATCTTCATTCCCTTAATAACTGAAGATTATACAGAACTATTATTATTATTATTATTATTATTATTATTATTATTATTATTATTATTATTATAAAGTAATTGTATTATTAAGCTTTTTTATTAACATTGTATTACATAAGTGAGAAGGTAAGTACTACTTTCTTTGCTCATTGATTGGCTTACAGAAACCGTATGCATGTAAAATATTTGGTTGTACCAAACGTTATACAGATCCAAGTTCTTTACGAAAACACTCAAAGTCACATTCAATTTTCGAAATCAGTCAGTTAGACAAACATTCAATTGTGGGAGAATGTAAATTAAACAAAGACGTACCACTGACATTTTCCAATCAATCCAATATTCCCACAGAAAATCAAGTCGATAAATCAAGAATATTCCATGGAGAAGGAAATTATTCACGAAATTATGACACAGAAAACAATACTGATTTATATAGTATTTATGGGTCATATGATGACACTCCAACTGCTTATTGTGTTCAGAATAATACACATGTGTCCAACAGGAACTTGACAGATATTCAATCTAGTAAATTGACAAAAATAACTGATGATTTTCCCTGTTCATATATTTCATCCCATCAGTCTACTGTAAGTTACTGCTGATTTATTAATTTTTATCACGCTTAAACAACTACTGAAATTGAAACATTTAATACTATAATGTTAATGCAAAGAATTTATGGACATTGTAGAAATTCACTCGTTACATTGCAAACCGTTCTTAGTTAGAAATCAGAAAGCGTTGAATAGCTGATTTGCTGTAGTTTGAGATTTTTCAGAAGTGTGTCATGATTATACACCAGGATAAGACAAATTGTCTAATACTACAGCTAACATCAATTTATGATGTAACGTTTCCTATATATATATAAGAAACTTATCATTCATCATTACTGCTGATTAAATGAATGATTTCATGATATTGTTGGGTTGATGTCAAAATAGACGATTTGATTGAAGGAAACAAAAGTTGTTATTAGCAGATCGTACTTACTTACTTACTCCTGTTACCCCCCAAGGGGGTATAGGCCGCCGACCAGTTTTCTCCAACCAACTCTGTCCTAGGCTTTCCTTTTCATTTCTGTCCAATTTTAGTTCATTCTTCTCATGTCTGTCCCTATTTCTCGGCGTAGTACGTTCCTTGGCCCTCATCTTTTCCTTTGTCCTTGAGGTTTCCAAGTGATGGCTTGTCTTGTGACTCAGTTGAGCGCTTTCCGCAGTGTGTGTCCACCGCTTCTTCCCGATTTCTCCGTCCACTGGGATCTGATTTGTCCTCAAAGGCATCTCTAGCAAGAGTGATTTGGTTGGCGCATGTTGTGTTGTATCGGAGAATCTTGCTTTTCCCTTTTTGTATGTTGAGACCTGCTGCTACACTGGTCGTCTTCTCTTGCATTTGTTGTTGCGTGTGAGATAGAAGAGCCAGATCATCTTCGAAGTCCAGGTTGTCCAGCTGCATACTGGCTGTCCACTGTATCCCATGCTTCCCCTTAGATGCTGACGTCTTCATAATCCAGTCGATCAGCTTTCCAGTATCCCGAAGGAAGGCCGTACTAAACTTTTGTGCTATTGTCCGCCCCATTTTCCAGTGCTTCTTTAGTTTCAGTTTCATTTTGGCGACCAGCAAGTGGTGATCTGATGCTATATCAGCTCCTCTCCTGGTTCTCACATCCTCCATAGTCCTTCTGAATGTTTTGTTGATACAGATATGGTCAATTTGGTTTTGAGTAGTGTGGTTTGATGAAATCCATGTGGCTTTGTGAATGCGTTTGTGTGGGAATATGGTGCCGCCTATGACCAGTTTGTTGAAGGCACATAGGTTCGCAAATCTTTCACCGTTTTCGTTCCTTTCTCCCAGTCCATGTCGTCCCATGATGTCTTCATATCCAGTGTTGTCCATTCTAACCTTGGCATTCAGGACTCCCATAAGAATCGTCAAATCCTTTGGTGAACATTTCTCGAAGACTGACTGCAGCCTTTCGTAGAATTGATCTTTAACGTCGTCATTGTAGTCGTTGGTAGGTGCATAACATTGGATGACGTTCATTGTAATGTCCTCTTTCTTTGTTTTGAAGGTTGCTTTAATGATCCTGGGTTCATGAGATTCCCATCCTATCAGTGCCTTTTGTGCATGTTTGGACAGCATCAGCGCAACTCTTTGTGTATTTGAAGCATTTTCTTCTTCATGGCCGGAGTATAACAGCAGCTCTCCTGAAGCTAGTTTCAGTTGTTCAACTTGTGTTCAATGCGTCTCACTGATTCCAAGCTCCTCCAGGTTGTATCTTTTCATTTGTGCCGCAACTTGAAATAGTCTTCCAGTCTCCTACAATTTACGAACGTTCCATGTACCTAAAAGAATGGTTGCTTTGGTTTTGAGAATTGGCATCAGCCTCGTGACTTCCGAAGGAACTCGGGTTTCATTCAGAGGCGTCAAAACTCTCCTAAATACAGATTTTCTAATTCTCAGAACAGAATTAAACTGGGATGGGGTCGCCAACCTCCTTTTTCCGGGCTTGGGACCGACAGCAAACCTAGAGAGGCTCCAGGAGAAGTTACAAGTTAGTTCCTTGAGGGAACTACTCACTACTTAACATCCAAACATATAATGCTGAATAACTTATAATAGGGATCACAGTTTCAGTTTGATTGATAGTATTTAATTACAATATCATCTACATAGAGAAAGTGATATTTTGCTAATCATACAATTATCAATCATTTGTAAATATTTGTGTATTAAAAAAAGAGGTATGTTAAAACACGACTGGTTAGATAGTAGTGTTTCAGACAGCTTAAAATTTCACGAGTAATATCAACCTCCTCAGGATTGTAGGTATTCCTTACTGAAAAGTGTCAGCTAGCATAAAAGCCAAGTCTGAGGTTTTATGCCGAACACATCTAACCGCCTAATATTAAAATGAACACTTTGGTATTTAAATTAGTGTATGCAATAATCTATCAATTTCCTTAATTGTCAATTTTTCTTATCGAGACAGCTAACTTAATCAACTCCATTTTTAACTAACAACTACATCGAACTACATCTTTACTGTTTATTATTTACTATTCCATCAAAATTCAAGCAGTTTGGTTGAAAAATAATTCAGTTCATGAGAATAAAAAAGCATCTGAACAACAATAAAGAAATTATCCGAAGTTAACCGAAACATTAAGTCACCGAAATTGTTGTTTGTTGAAGCGTTTACTGTGGATATTTTGATTTATAGATGATATTCTTCAAAGCCTTACTTCATTTGTAGAGTGATAAGCAGAAATCAAATCTTGATACGATACTCTTCAGACAGATTGAAGTGTGAACCAGTCAGGAAATAAAAATCAAATCGCACGTTGTGCACACTATCATTAGACTATTTTGAAACTGTTTAGTTAACATTTCCGATTTCAGTTAGATCTTTGATACAACATTTGATTCATTCCTGACCCTACTAGAATCTAGTCGTCATCAATTCCTCTAAAAAAACCTTAAATACTCATTTTCAAAAGTGTTGAGCTCGATTCCAAGGCAGAATTATTTCGTAATAGTTATTGTAATACAGGGCAGATATCAGCTCTTCAGTAATGTTTTTTAGTTTTCATTCATTTCACTCAGCTGATATAGTAGATGCATCATGAGTAACAACACCTACAAATTAATATTTTCTATTTGACAAATGATTAATCAGGCACACACACACATTGACTAGTCTTGAGTGCATTTGTGATCAATGTTTTGCAGTCATGTCAAAAGAATAATAAATTAAATGTGCATTTATTACAAATTGTATGTCAGAACATGTGGAAACATATAAGTAGATCTATACACACATGTATGTATATGTGAGTGAATAGCGCCCTCATATGTACAGTTTTGTAAAAATTGAGTGAAGAAAGTCATTGTTGTGTTGAATATTCTGGTGTGGAACAGACACACACACAGTGCATACATACATACATACATACATACAAACATGTACTAATGATCATCATGAGAATTGAAGCATAGATTAGCTATGAAACATTAATTATGAATGATTTATTTCCAGTTTTATTTCATGTTTTTCTTTCGGAAAAGAATTGAAACATTTAAACTTATTAATAAAACTAAATTAATTTATTGTTTTTCTGTAGATATTGTTGTTTGTGAGAATATTGTTCTTTTTTTTGAATTAGTCACTTATTTCTATTTGTGTAAGATTGTGTAAGATTTGTTCGGATCAACACTTTTTAATTGAATTAACCGACAAGAGAATATTTCCATTTCTAGCCGAACAAACTGTATCAGTGATGGTATATGTTTTACTCTATGCTCCTTCTCTCTCTCTCTCTCCCTCCTCTCACGAAATAATCTTTGATGCGAATGAAACCATCGAGTCGTAATCAATAGTTTTTTCAACTTTACCTTAATTCTCAACCGAAATTCAGTCATTCAAGTTCATGCAATGGGGTACTAGAATGACCAATTCATGATTGCATGGAAGATGCAAGGGACTTGAGGTGGTTAAAGAAGCAGATGACAAGAAGTCGTTGACATAGGAGTTTCATGCTCACGATCCTTGTCAATAAGGTATACTTCATGAATAGAATTATATTTTATATTTAATCAGCCGAAATGCATCCACCTGCCTGCGTTAGGACAATGATGAAATTTCCGAACGTACGAGGGATTTCAGTCAAAAATGCTGCTGAAGATGAAGCGTCTCATAGTTAATTATCAGCTTAATGGATGAATGCATCGTGTTGGGGGTTTGATTAAGATCAAGGGCTGTGCGTTAGTAGCAAGATTAGGAATTGCAGTCAGCGCATTTAAGTTATAAGTAGTATTTAGGAATAAAATAGAACAGTGCTCCATAGTGATATGAATGAACATTTATACAGTTGGTTTCTGACTTATCTTTAAAAATTCATAAATCATAGTCTCTTTGCTTTAAATTTCTTATTTTACTGACTAATTATTAGGATGTTTTAATTAACTTTCAATAGAATGAAAGCTTACCATTGTCGGTTTTTGAATTTAGCTCAAAACCTTGAAAGCCTCTGTCCGATTGGTTTTTCAAATAAGCATTCATTCTTTTATCTGTCTAATTAATTAGAAAATTGTATCCTTTCTTTTATTAAAACTCTACTCATAGATAATGACTGTTTCCATTCAAGAATTTCATCGAAATAGATAGATATCTTTTAAACAGCTTTCGTTTTGTATTTATCTATCATTGATCTTCTACAGGTTGATGTAACTTCTCAGTTTCAATGGAATTCTTGTTTTGATCAATTAAATTCATGTGAAATTGATCATACGCCCAGATTACAACATTATTTAAATGAATCTTCAACATTCACTCATCATCATCATCAGCACACTGAACGATGTTGAACAAAGTACAAATCAATTCAATGTCCATTGTTATTGTTTTAATTGTTGGTTAACTATTATTAATTAGCAGCGAGTAAGATTTTTTTAAAATATGGTGTCCATTTCAAGAATCAATATTCAGAGAAAATAACTATTTATCATTATTGTTACTATTGGTTTTTCTTTACAGAAAATGTTTATTCTTCTTGGAATTTTGGACTACTAACGTATTTCTATTTTTGTTTATCGATATAACTTTACCTGCTCAGAACGATAACAAAACAAAAAGATAAATGTTACTGTTTATTCTATTTTAAGAATTTCATTGTGCTTTGAACAGATTCTTGTTTTATTAAGTATTTGTTCTTATTGAGTCTTTGAACTTTATCAAGACGAAAAAATATATATACATATATATTTCATTACGGGGTTGTTAACACTGTTAAGTTAGTTACACATTTGAATCTTCTCTGAGTTCTAGTGAGAAGTCTTGACCAGTGAAGTTCAACCTGTTCGGGTGTAGACAGTAACTATCGAAGACAGTGTATGAGGTTGCGCAGCTCCGTGAATTGATCAAAGTTAGACATTTACACCGTTAGATATCTGCTCAAAGGTCTAGAGGTTAGGCGTTCGCTCGCAAGACGTAAGGTCCTGGGTTCAAGTACTGTGTGGTGCAGGAGTCGTGGATGCGCGCTGGTGATGAGTCCCATACCAGGACAAACGACCGTCCAGGTTTCTGCTGGTGGTCTAACTTTGACCGATTGACGATTGTATTTGCGTGTTCAAACTCCACTTCATTTATTTTGGTTAAAATGGTTAGTTATCACCAGTATCTCGAAGGACTATATTGATTATTTCGACAAGTTCAGGAGACTCTAGCAGTGACTTTGTAAACTTTTACCGAGTTAATAACTAACCAGAGTTCAAATTCAAAGTGGAAGGGTTTGAATTATCCCATTGTTGATATTTTTACTCTACTTCATTTAGTCTTGGTTGGCATCTTATGCGAACTGCTTCAACATAGTCTTTCTAGCACAGATTAATATAGACCGACTGCCTATCTGGAATCAGTAGCTACGTGGCTTTTTTTTAAATCACAGGTTAATTTTGTGGCTCTAGAGCACTTAAAGATTTATGATAAGGTTGTAGGTAGTCCTTTAGTTATGAACAAATGGCTTCAGTTTTATCAGTTTTGAACTCCTGTTGTAGGATTAACGAGGTAGTAAATAAATGTAAAACTCAATTTTTATAACCTGTAAGCTCTTTAACCTTCATAGTAGGTCATCGTTCCTGACCAGACATACTTTCTGTTGATAATTATTAAGGTTTAAATCATGTGATTTCAAACGGAATGAAAGTGCCTCATTGTAGAGTTCTGTCCTAAATCCCGAAAATCTATTAAATACTTTTCCTATAATTATACTTTCTATCAGTAGTAACAATTTCAAAAATTTCTATACTCTCCATTACAACTCGAAGTGGTAGATATAAATTCAAAACCTTTTGCCAAGATACATTACGTCTCGAAACTACCTTACCTTTAGAATTCGAATGATCCCATCATCAAAAACAATAGAAATTTTGAGTCGCTAATCCCTGGACATTCCAATGCTGAATCATAATAATATTCACATTAAAGTAACAACTAGACCGTCTAAAGAGAGAATCTTCGTTTCAAATATGCCTCGTAATCTTGACATCCCAACGTGAAACCTGATTGTTCCAATAGTTTCATGTAGTCTGACTACTACTTCATACTTCATAAATAAAATGTCACTCACTGCCATGTATAGGGATTGATTTTTGGGATACTGCATTACATTTGTTTTTTCTTAAAAAACACTATGGAAATGAGATATGAGCTAATAACTTTTGTGTTAGCTATTTCATTGAAACCATGAGCTGATCTACCACCATTGAGAACTCGTCAGGAATGTATTTCAATTGAATTCAACTATCTTCACAAACCCATACTGATAATGTTTTGGTCATGTTAAAATAAGCTATCCACATGTCATGTTGTTTAATCTATCCTTATGGTTATGATTAACTAAGTTGATTATGTACATAGTTTCACAAATATCTCATTAGTTTCATTTAGATCATTTTAAAAAACGACTAAAAACGTGCCTAAGGCATATAGATATCAAAAAGAAAACAGATTATACTGGATAAGCAAAGGAAGCGCTTTCGAAGCTCATCTGCTGCACGGCTATCTGTGAACAAAAAAAGTTAGTCTAGTGCAAATTCCTCGAACATCAATTTAGTTTTGGTCACTCTGCTACTACATTACAATCCTATTTCGAAATCATCTTTACAGTCAGAAGAATCAGTTTGTAAGTAAGCTTACGTAGAATAGGGGATTTAGCTGACCACTAGTACCAATACGTACCTCAGCGTTTAAAAAGCAGTCCTCAATTTTTCATAAGTTTAACCCCTCTTTCTATCTTCCATGACCGTTCATGTTTTTCTTCTACATTCCAATTATTTCCCACAACTACTGATCAGTTGTTATTAAATCTTTAAATCCCGGCCGTAGCTGCTACCTTGACGTGGTGGTCGGGCTTGCCTATCGTCATGACCCAACCGAGCTATATTGGCTGAAACATATGTTCCTGAAGGTTATACCATGCCGGGCAGGTCGATTGGAGAACGATGAAACTATAAGCAACTACTCCAGGTCTGAGGGCGAAGTTGTACTGCTGACTGCAGAAGGGTGTGACAGCAGTAAGGTGTTTCCCTCGGATAACCAGCATCTGCAGCGATGCTGCCTTCTCACAAGGAAGGAAGTGTTAGAAAAGGTCGACCCTAGAAATGTAACACCTCACCATACCTCCGTCTCCGGTGGTAAGGGTGCCTAATAAGGTCTTTTAAGAGCGGAGCTAATACTCAAAAAACCTTTCATAAAAAGGCCGTGCGTGACCGGCCTGAAGCAGTTGTCCCCTGGGCTCTGCGGTCACGCTCCCAGGTCGTTAAGACCGAAACTAATCTACCTTCCTTTTCAGGTTCCTCAAGAAACAACCTTCCACGGTGTGGGCAGCCGGGAATCGACAACCGCCCTCATACCCGTAACAGCACACAAGACCGAATTGGTTAAAATCTTTAAATTGTTTTGTCCTTACAATCCATCGAGTTGATAATTATTTTCACCTTGACACATTTCATCAGCCGTTGATGTTAGTAAACAATTCATGAGATAATACGACTTTAGATTTTTAAAAATTATTCTATCTTATTTCAGACTAGTATTTTAGTAAATATACTACTCATACAGCTTAATTAAATGAAACCGTCGGAGAGATTTTTATTGGATTATCTTCATTTTCCTTTGACTGATTTGTTCATATTTTGACGTTAATTGGTAATACAACTATAAAATTGTTAGAAAATAGATTCAAGTCTAGACGATCTCAATGCTACAAACAGGATGTGATTGAAGTAGGATCCAGCTCTAAGATTAATTTAACAAATCAGGTAATAAAGTCAAACAAAATATTGAAAACTTTATGTTCTGTTTGACTCGAAGTTTGAGGAAACATAGCACAATAACTCATTCTTCATCTTATTTATGCGAATAATTAACTTTAATTGTTATGCTAGAAACGCGACTTTTGAGCCTTACTTTTCAAGCACATAGATTTATGTTTTCAGTTGTACTACTTATTTAAAATTTCAGTAGGTAAAAATAATTATTCCAAAAAACAGAGTATCTGTGTCTCTGAATATATTTACATCAAAAATAATTAATAACATGATTTAATAATGCATCATCCGTCGTTGGTTGATTTAAATCACAACAAAAATCATCCACTAAAACACGAAGAAAAAACAAAACAAAAAAGCCAGAAACAAACGAAAACAAGAATAGAGAATCAATTCATATTGTCTTTCTTTTGTATGATGTTTCTTTTATCTTCCGACATTTAAAAATATGACAAAGCAAGCAAAATATGACGTAATTGTGAATTATAAATAGTAGTAGTGTAATATAAGCTCTGGCATACAAATACTTATACGAATGTTTATTCCATGTGTTTCATTTCAAACTCCGAATGAAACAAGAAGAGAGTGAGTGAGTGAGTGAGTAAAGAAGAAAAGCTTGATAAAGGGGGACAACATTGAAAGCTATGTTTAACAATTGCTACGAATAATAATAATAATAATAATAATAATAATCATAAAATGGAGAAGAGTAATCACCATTTGATATTTTAATCAGTTACGTTCTTTTCACTTAGTGATTTGACTTACACACCAAGCAAAACATGAGAAATTTCGAGCAACATAAAAAGTAAAGAAGACGTACAATGTAATTAGCAAGCCACAATGATGGCATTAGGATCAAAAAATATAAAATAGGAATAACACTGATGAAGCTTATATATATGTTTACTTTACTGATCTATCTATCTATCTCTCTATCTATCTATCTAATAAGAAGGATGTTGTGCTCATGACACACACACACACACAAATGCTAATTGGTTTCATTGTTTTTTAAGCTGATCTAATCGAGTACGAATTAAGTCAGTGAGTGAATGAACGAACGAATCAATCAATCAATCAATCAATAACACTGAAAAAAATAATTCAATGAATTATTAATTAATTCAATAAATAAACGTATTTATCGAAAGAAAGAAAGAAAAAAGAGGGGGGGGGAATCACGACTACTACTACTATAATAATGCAAATTGCTGTCAACTGGAAAATAAATGACTGCAATGAAAACCTGCAGCATAATAATGAAGAACGACAAGTTCGTTAGTTATATCCTTATCTATAGGCGTAGTGAGGAAATCAGTCAATGGACATAGTAGCACACACACACACACGCACACACTATGTATATGATAGTTTCAAGTGAAGAAACAGAAAGATCGAAACAATAATGATACAATTTGAACTAACAGCTAGGATAGCATAATCTCTGTTGAACAGGTAGGACAAATTAAATAAATAAACATGTGTAGAATGACACCTATCGCCATCTATATCTGTCTATCTATTCAATTAAATTACATTCTCAAATAAAATTCTCTTGTGTATGTGTGTATATGAATGGCTGTTAGTAAGCGTGTACTGCTGGTGATGATTGAGAATAGATATAGTTTAGTCAAAATAGCAACATTACACACATTGGGCACTATAATCAATCAAAAGCAACACAGGAAAAAAGCAAACAAAACTTAAAGATTGGTTCGATCAAGTAAACTACTAATGACAATAATAATAATAATAATTATAATTCAAATTGTTGTGTATACTCTGACTTTTAAGAAAAACAAGCAAACAAACATTTCCGCATTTCATTCGTTTGAATTTTTTGCGCTTCAATTAAATTTAGTCCAAAAATTCTGTTCTGCTTGGATTGTTGTTAATTTCGCATAAAAATACACAATAAAGTAATAAGATTTGTGTAGATTAGTAGTAACATTGAGTATGACTTTTTCACTGAATTATTTCTTGTTTCATCCGATTGTAAATCGTTTGTTTCGTCAATCGGTGAATTTTTCAATATCGATGCATTCTCATCAACATCAGCATCATCAACATCATCAACTTCTTTTGCATCTGTAAGTAGAAAAATTATGAACGAAATGAGTAGACATAATTGGCATGCATAATTATTATGATAATTATTATTGATAAACCGATGTAAAATTTTATTGAGATCATGCATTGATCTTAGTGCATTGGCCATTAAAAGCCTGGATGCACTAGACAGATATATCGTCCTAGTACGGGACAGCTCAGTAGTGCACATCCACGACATCACATCTGAGAGTCTAACTTTAATTATATTACGACACTGTGCCACCATAAATAAACTGAAAAATTCCAATTACATACTGAGAAGATGTAGTTTATATGAAAAATGTCCTATGTGTATTTCGAGCAAGTTAATCCGTCCTGGTATGCGACTCATCAGCGGTAAGCATCCACATCGAATTCTAAGCCCTCGGTCTTGCGTAAGAACGCTTAACCTCCAGATCAGCGTACTGGCATCCAATGGTGTTAAGGTCTAACTATGATCAATACACAGTCTTGCGCAACCTTATCCGTTGTCTTCGGTAGGCACTGCTTCACATCCGAAAGAGTTAAACTCCACTGGCTACCTCTTCGTAAGAGAACTCAGAGAAGTTAGGCACCAAAGAGCACATGATAATTTTCATTATAGGGTTGTGGAGATTGTTGACTGTGATTGAAATCACGAGTCGATCAATGTTAGACCACTGTGCACCGCTGATGAGTCCCATACTAGGACGAAACGTTCTTCAAGTGTGTCCAATTTTCTAGTAGTGGTCTAGCAGATGTGTGTCTGTAAAGATGTTTATATAGGAAGAACTAATCAAGATCAATTTTTAATGAATCTAAATGGGAGATGGCAAGATACAAAACTATTTACTGAACCATCTGTATTAAGTGGGATATATGTTATCGATCAGTGTAAAGGCCAGTTTATATTGAAATCACCTTTTTAATTCTGATTCTCAAAAAAATAGGTTTGAATCATTTTATTATTTTCGTATATCTTTGAGGCTTACGGTAAAAAATAACTCTTGCAAAAATATAACATACTGTTAATTTGCATTAGAGTATCAGGGAAAGCGTAGTTTTACCTTGACAGGCGTGACCAGTGCATTTCAACCCTGTCGAGTGTAGGCAGTAACTACCGAAGACAAATGGGTGAGGTTGCGCGAAATCCCTAGATCAATCAGAGTTAGATAATAACACCGTTGGATACCGGATCAGTGGTTCTGAGGTTAGGCGTTCGCGCGCAAGATCGAAGGTCCTGGGTTCGAATCCTGCGAGCAGCAGGAGTCGTGGATGCGCACGGTTGGTGAGTCCCATACTAGGACGAAACAGCCATCCAATGCTTGCAGGTTTCTTACGGTGGTCTAACAATGATTTATTCATGATATCAAAGTAAATATACTGTTAAACTGATCGGTATTAAAAAAAACTAAACTCTGCATTTCACGAAGAGTTCACACCCTCACCTAAACAATCATAACCCACCTCATTGTTTTTACTGATTCACAAATGTGTTAACACATACCTAGAGTAGAATAATCGAACCTATATATAAATGGGTTCCGTAGAAAAAGGGGAAAAAAGTATCCTCAAAACATATAACTAAAGTAATCTATGGATATGATTTGAAAAAAGGGATTTTGAAAGTTTCCTCTAAAGAATGTTGGCTATTTATAAAAGCCATAACTAATAAGACACAACACTGAAGCCTTTTTTTGTATGTGTAGGTAAAAACAATTCGTAGTAATCTTGAATTTATCTCTTGGTAATCTGAAACTCATTTTTCTGGTTACTTTATTTCTTATAATTATCAAGTTGTTTTTTAATCTTATGTGTCTATTATTACAATTGCCTCCGGTAAGTAGAATTATGAGTAGATTGTTCTAAAAGTATAATGCAAAGCGATAGAATTTTTTACATCAACACTCTCTCCTCATTATATCTTAGTATTAATTACTTAAAGTATAGTATGTTTTTGAATGATATGTCTCTATGCTTATTTGTATTAAGTTACTGTATGATCCTAATCCATTGAGGTTATCCCTTGCATGAGTTTACATTTCATTTCTGTCACTTCTAGTACGATTTATAATTTGATCGACAGTAACATATGAGCTTAGGCAGTTGAATACTGATTGATCATATAGCCGACGGAGAGCTGCTCATGAGTCAGTCAGTCAGTCAGTTGCAACGTAGAACTTCGTACGTATGTACATAAGTTCAGGTTGCCATACCACATTAGCACAGAGACGCAAATGTCAAATCAAATTCCATATTGATAAAGTTAGTAGAGGTATTAATGGTAATGAAGAAGACTAGGGTTTTGAGATTTTATTCAAGAAATATAATTCAGGTTAGAAAGACAAAGGTAGAGGTGCTGACGAATCTAGAAGATTAGGATTTGAGAGAGCATAACGAATGGATGCACTTGGCTGCTCTTGAGACTAAGATCATTGATAGAAGTTATACACTCAGACCTAAAACGAACAATTAGTATGCGGGAACAAAAGACACGGTTAATCTGTTTAATTTGTTTAAAAGAAAAAATATGGAAAGCTTTCAGTTCTACAGATTACTCACATTTTCCAATGGGTTGAGAGTTCAGACTTAAATCTGATTTCACATGTCAAATAATTGAATTGACATTCCGTTGAGATTATTATTATCAACCTGATGTTATTACTAATGGTAAACATTAATATCTTGAACTAAAAATTTAATCACTTTTTTCAAGTAGAAATGGACGGCGGCTAGTATAGTGGAATTGAGATTGACCAATTGGATATACCGGCTTCCTAGAGTTCACGTTGTTGACATCTTATAAATAAGACAAGATGCTTTTTTACTAGATTCCACCAATAACCAGCATCAATCTCTGTCAAGATCAAAATGCTAGTGACTTAATGGCGACAATGTCAAGGCAATTCATACAGGATGAGCTTATGACAATACAAACTGATCAGTTGCTGTATTAAACATCAATCAGAAAAAATACAAAAATGTTTGGACAATTTCAATGGGCATTCAAATAAGGAAAAGAAACTATTTCAAATTATCAGTACACTGAATAAGAATATACATAAACTTACCTAATAATTCTTTCATAGAAATTTCACTCTTCTCTAATACTCCATCACCATCATCATTAATTTCCAGTAGATTAACTTTTGACAATGATTCAGCTGAGTCATCTGTATCCATTGAGAGAATACCTTTTGGTCGTAGGTAACGACATGATAAAACTCCGTCGGACACTTTGTCAGCATATTTACTATCAAATGTTAAACTTAAACGTTCTGGAGTGTAAATTGGTTTATTTGTTTGCATATCACCAATTGGTTGTACAAGTTGTTGAGGTCCAATTGAACCTGGCCAAATAGCTGGTCTACTATCAGTTAATTGAAATGCTACACTGATAATATCATCAATTTGCTAATGTGTAAATATAAAATAGGGGTATATAGTTAAATTCGACAAAGATTGAGGTTAGAACTTGGTGGTCAGTGATGAAACGTCTTTGACTAGGATAAAAAAGCTTTAAAATGATGCCTGATTCCCAATGGTAGCATAATTGAGATTAATCTGTGAGGGGATTTCTTAGAGTCAAACAATATATATATATATATATATATATATATATATATATATATATATATATATATCGGCAACGTCTAATAAAGGTACACTTTAATAGGGTTGAACATCAAAAGCCTGATTTTTAGGCTTACTATATATAATGTTTTAATTTTCAAGTCTTAAACCATAGTTTATCATGTCGGAAAGTAGTAAATGAAATTATGCGTCATTCTGTCATGAGGCTAAAGAAGAAATCAAAGTGTGAACAAACTATTTCGATGATATCTAGATTGAGATATTGACAAGACTTGAAGATTGCAGCTATCTAGTTTTTCCCTATTGCACAATAAAACGGTTACATTTCAGTTGTGGAATATTTTCCTACAACAAAGAATGCAGTAGAGAAGTATAGCGTAAAGACTTTAATCAACCTTATTGACACTGCTTATCTGATAGTAGAGAAATGTTTATTGGTGTACTTAAAAAGACATTGAGTCTAAATAGCTTCGAAATCAAGCATTTCTTTTGAACGATTCAGAAAGAATAAAGTAGAAAGGCAGTAACAGAAGATAACCATTTTTACATTATTCTACATTTGCCTAACTTATGCATCTCATGCATAAAAGTATTGAAAATTATGCATATGAATTTGTTATTATTATTAGTGAATAGTTATATTATTTTTTCAAATAATTCTAAGCTTAATACTTCTCCATATGTTGTTTGCTAACTACAATTTCGTAAGATACTTATTCTCATCAGTCCAACGTTCTTCGGGTGATCTTACTATTACATCACCGGCTAAATGAATCGAAATACAAAATCTTGTACAAACATGATCTCTTGTAGGAGGTTATTTGTAATTTTTTTGGTAAAAATTCTAGCACAACTTCCACAATTGTTGGTTGATCGTTTCCATCTTTTGTTTTACTGAAAGTAACTGGAGCACCGATAGATATGTAGTGAGTATTACACTACAACCCCACATGGCTTGTTCTAACATTCGGACAAACTAATTAACCTTTTCTGCTCCAGTTAATATTCCTACATCTTTCGACCTTGCCAATCATTCGCTTATATCTTGAGCGATTTTATTCGGGTGTGTATGTGCATTCAGTTGGCACACTCGCCTTTTCTACTTGGATTCTCTTTGCTTGTAAGCAATTAGTTCTCGTGTCTTTGTGCACGAACAATTTCCCTGAAATAAATTCATCCAACTGAATTTGCAATGGGTTCTCTATTACCACTGTTGCACAAACGAGGTTGGCCTAACTATGACATACAGTATACTCGATTTTTCGTATAAACTGGTATCAGATCTAGGGACACTAAAGACGTAAAGCGTTTGGCTGTTGTTTATTGGTCACTGATAAATTAGAACATTTGTCCTAGAAGGGATAAGGCAAAATAAATCAATATTCGGGCTGGGTCATACAGTTGCTCCTCTCATCATAACGGTATGATCTCATAGGCTCCCAAAATAATAAACAAATTAATTTCTATTATAGATCAAAAACACATTAACACTTTGATAAATTAATCCTATAGGAAAGCATTATGGCACTAACTTTCTCATCTAATGATTTTGTACTAGTTTCTTCAGTTTCTTGTTCATTTTCTTCATCTTTTGGATTTGAATGTATAATAGGAATAATTTTATTTGGATTATCATTATTATTTGCATCCGTTAAAATGTAAATCCATTGTAAACGATCTTTAGAATGTGCTGGATAGCCTTGACAATGTACATTAATTTGACCATTTGCCAATTTAGTTGGAGTAAGTATTTTCAAAGCTATAATTTGAAATATTTTATTTATATTAGCAATGAAAAAGTAATTATTCATAGATGTGGGTTTTGTATAGTTTAAAAGACGAACAGATCTTAGCTAGACGATCATTGATAACCTGGAAGTTCGATGGATGTCATTGGATTGGTTTCGAGATTGAGTTCGCGCGCCAAACCGAAAATCCTGGGGCTTAACTACCGGATGTAGGGTCGTATGTGTGCACTGTTGAAAAGTCCTTCATTAGAACAAGATGGTTATCCTATGCTTCCAGGTTCTCGGTAGTGGACTAATCTCAATTCGTGATTAAAACTGCAGAAAATAATTTCTTGAAAATAGAGTTAAAATACACAATGATTTTACAACGAGTAATAACAACCAATATCTTGTTTATTTAGTGCTGATGAAAGACCATATCAGTTTTGCAATTCAAAACCGCGGCCCAGTTGGTTTACCGGTAGCACCCCTTCCTTAATTTTTTAAATATTTTGCTAAAGAGCACCGATTAACAGAAAGCGGCCTACAGAGTGCTTCTACATTAATGACAAGGATGATAGACTATTTTGCAACAATCTAAGTCATTTATTACATTCCACCACACTTTTCACTTGCATATCTAACAGTATAAGGATCGGAACCGACAGCTCTGCGTTTGATTTTGGCTGTCATAGGTAGTTTGACTTTCAAGGCAAGTTTTTTTTAATGTTACACTAACTAGGTAGTGACGAAATGAGCTACAGTTAAGGTAGTTATTAAAATATAAAGAGTTTATTGAAAGATAATTGTTCCAGTTACCAATTATACGGCTTTAGAAAATGCTTCAGTTCTACAGTTCTACAATTGAATAAGGCTGTAAAAATCTTCAACTTAATAAGTTTTATAAGCAGACTGAAATATGTTAGATTAACTTTGAGAAAACATACGATACTACTTCTCATTGTAAATAGTATTTCATTTATCAGGCTGAGCTTATTGTTAATGGTACTCTTCTACTATCAGAGATCGATTCGACAGTTTGATTATTATAAAACTAAATCAAGTAAGTGGTTTACTAGCTCACTGAGATCAATACCTGATGAATACCATCTACGAATTGAAATAATCTGCATTACTATAATTATGAGATTGCTATTAATTTAGTTTAAGGTGAATTCATGAAGTTGTAGTGACTGGTAGAGTACAGCCATGTCACAAATGAAACATTTGTCACCAATGACATTGGATGATCGTAGTTTTATATCGTGAATTAGATTATAAGATTGAAATTTAATGGTACTATAATGAATAAGTGCTTGTTAAAAGGTATAAATGTCCTAAGTTCTTAGCGTTATAAAGTTCAATGCCAGGACGAAACATTAGTCTAGTAATCTTTGACTTTTAAGTTTACATTAAGCGGGTTTAATCTGTTTTGTCACTAATAATTTTTGATTGTGTCAATATTCATTGATGATATAAAATGCTACTAGTTGACCAATTACAGCTCTCACTATAAACAACAGAGAAAGTTTAATCTTAAAGAATAAAACATTAGACATGCTGAACATGTTCAAAGTTAATTGAATTCACTAGTCAGTCAGTCATTCAGTTACAACGCAGAACTTTGTACATAAATACATCAGTTCAAGTTGCTTTATCACAGTAACACACACAAATTGAATTGTCAATTCAAATCCCATAGTAGTAGAGATAGTATAAGTGTTAGCGGTAATGGAGAAGATTAGGGTTCAAAGATATCATCCAAGAAGTACAATTTAGTGAAATAAATTAAAAAAAGAGCAAGAATTCAGCAGCTTAATTGATAACACATTAGTGCTTGAAATGAAACATTCCAGGTTCAAATTCTAAGTGTAGATATGAACACAGGAATTGAAGTATATCAAAATACGTCAGTATTAAATGGAACGAAGATGTGTTTCAGATTTCATTGACAGATATAAGTAAACTAACATGTGACTACTAAATGATAAAACAGTACCGATCCGCTTAGAATGTATATGTGGTAACTGACTTCGATAAATTTCAATGTTTGATAACAATATACCTGGGGAAAAAACAAACCATTACGAATTATCCAATAGATTAATTATTTTTATTATCTAAAACTTACCAGGTTTCAATGAGATTTGAATAACTTCATGTGTAATTTTCGAAAAATCATTATCATTGGTCATCATTATACTTCTAGCAGTTCCTATTTGTTCAATGTTCATTGCTGACTGGGGATTTTGTATTGCACACATAAATTCACCAACACTTCCAGGTGAATTGATCACTTTTAATTCGGATAACCAAACACCTGATGATGATGTATCGTCAGGATTTTTATGTTCAATAGTTATATGTTCAATGTTTTGTACCGGTTGAGTGATTTCTAACCATTGTGAATTTGTATTTGATCGTTTATACCAAGTAACTAATTGATTTGCATTGCCTAAATTTGCAGTACATTGAAGAATAAGATATTTTCCAGGTTCATCTGAACTATCAGCGGATTTGACAAGATTAATACCTGCGAAAAAAAGGAAGTAAGTAGAAAAAATGTTGAAGGCTACATCTATTGGTCAACAAAGGGGTATGTATAAACAGGAACCAAACTACCAAAGTTGTTGGTTGAAGAAAGCACTTATTAACTCTAGGGAAATTCATGAAGTGCTTTTTTAAGTGAGCGCTATGGAGATTTCAAGGAGGATTTAAATTTTGGAATGTATACATTTATCGACTGTACTGATATAAGCACAAATTGTGTATTTCATTGTGTAAACTGAATTTCCGAAAATCATGTACTTTTCACGATTCCAGCAAACCATTTCAAGTTGGGAAAATTATTTGAACCGGCTGAAGGATTTTGATTTTTCGAGACATCAACGACCGTTTCATCCCTTACTTTTTTTAAAGAGGATAGAATCCATATATCATATTAACCTTTGTTTAAGTGTTTACTGGAAAAATTGCGCTTCAACTTAATTTCTAATTAGAATTAAAATAATTTACTTTTTAAATATATTTATGCTTCTAATAGATTAAATTTATATTTAGTTAACCTGTTTACTATGTGTTTATGCTGTTTAACTGTTCCCAATCTAACTGTCTCACTTCAACTTGGATACATTTATTAGTGGATTTTTTGAAACGTAAACATTAATATACATTTCTTAATTGCATGATATGTTAGAAGGAATTTCTACCGTTCTGTTTCAGTTTTAAAAATTGTAGATTCCAATCCTGCCGAATAAATCAGTTCAGTTAGGGTTGAAGATACGCTTCTCTGGCAAGTGTCTACCCTGGCATAGAGTCAAAGCCCAGCGATTTTTGTCAATTACTTCTAATCACTAAACATGGATAAATAGATATAAAACAAAGTACAAACTTTCCTTAGGCAAAGATACAGTATACACTGTAGGAAATAGATCTTTGCTAAATCAATAAATCACATGTTCACAGTCGATATGCCAACCATAATTTTATGGCTAGTGAAAGTAAGATTTGATTGCCCACTAGGCGTAGACAGATAGACTGAATACCTGAATTTGAGACTACCTTTCCTGATTTCTACTTTGGACACACTAATAAGTAGACTGGTTGTAATTGTTTTAGATAAAGTATTGTCTGGCATATACCATCTGAATTTTTTATTTTTTGTTGTTAATCGTACAACTAGTATAGAATGATCTATTCTGTGTGTAGTATATCAGTTGAGTAGTTTTAGTAGTAGTAGTAGTAGTATAAGCTCGGTTATCAGTTGTACTATAGTAGTAGTATGTAGTGGTGTAAATGAAAATATTTCACTTTATCCAATCATATCAGTTAACTAATTTCAACCATCTCATTATGACAATTGATGAACATTATTGGTAAGTGATTAATTGAAATCTGGTCGGTTAGTTAAATAGATAGTATAGTTTGCTTTCACCTAGAAATGATTGAATTTCAATTAGGAATCACAAATGTATGATTTGAATAAACGGCATGTTAGATTCTCTGGAACAACAGGTGAATTTACCTGAATAACGCACCAGAAGACTGTCGTTAATACTCATCAATATTGATATCCATTGTATAAAAATAATATAAATTTGTTTCTACAGTTGATTAAATTTAAGCTTTAACATTCAAGGTGATAATACATCAACAACAACAATCTTTCGTAACACTGCCCAACGTAAAGAAAAATTGACGGGTTCAAAATGGCTTTCTATGTGAAATATGTTCCAACCAATAAGAGTTCAGTCAATTTGCATTATGGGGTTGTGAAGATTGTTAAGTTACACATTTTTGAAACCATGAATCGATCAATGTTAGACCACCATTAGAAACCTGGAAGCACTGGACGGCCGTTCCATTCTGTTATGGGACTCATCAGCAGGGCGCTGTTATTGAGGTTGGGCAACTCCGTGAATTGATCAAGTTAGACATTAACACCGTTAGATACCGGCTCAGTGGTCCGATCGTTAGGCGTTCTCGCACAACCGCGAAGGTCCTGGGTTCGAATCCTGCGGGGTGCGGGAGTCGTGGATGCGCACTGCTGAAGAGTCCCATACCAGGACGAAACGGCCGTCCAGTGCCTCCAGGTTTCTAATGGTGGTCTAACATTGATCGATTCATGGTTTCAGTCAGTTTGTCGATGATTAACTCAACCAATAAGATACAAGGAGAAAAGGATGAACCCTGACTAGTAAAAGGCAATACAGTCATAAACGAGAATTTCACACATGATGTTTGAAATCTAATAAAACATTATAGAAGCAGACTATGCACATTCAATTCAACTTCAATCATTCGACGATATGACTGTCCAATTCTTCCAGATTTTCAATAGTGCACCAGGAAGATTTGATTCATTCATTCACCAAATAAGGTGGGAATTATGAGTAACATTCACAATCTGAAGACTAATGATACTGTGATGATAATCCAGGTGCCCCACCTGTGTTCTCGTTCACTACATTTGGTGTCGCTGCCTGCTCGAAGGAAGGAGCTCCCGTGGCCGAAGGAGTTGGAGGACGGAGATTTGCGGAGCTTCCTGGAGGAGTTTGAGGCCGCGGTGGGGCTGGTGGGTGTGAACGGGCCCGGGGCGGAGTTGGCGGTGCTGGGGACGCTGCGGGGAGGTGAGGCGAAGGCGGTATACAACAGCCTGGACGATGCCGCCGGGAAGACGGTCACCGGGCGGCTGATGACGGAGTTCGACAGCCCGGTGGACAGGGAGGAGGCGGCGCAGAGGTTCCGGTTGGCGAGGCTGTCGGCTGATGGTGACCCGTTGGCGCTGGCTTTGGAGCTCACGATGTTTCTGCGCTGTGCGCTACCGAGTATGGATGGGGAGTCGGGGGCACAGTTGTTGGCATTGCAATTTTTCGAGAGTGTGCCTGCCACCGTGTCCCAGCAGCGGGAACTAGTAAACGCTACACGTTTGATAGATGCCGTATCCATTCCAGACCAGTGGGCAAGAACAATGACCGAAGTGGTAATCTGGCATATTGTAGCGCGTCAGGGAATACGGAAGGTGATATTAACTGAGCAGGGTCCCTGTTTTGAAAGTGACGATAGCTTATTAAAAGGTGGGACGAGTATGGTGCGAGCTACTTATAAGTAGTATATGACGTGAGTGGCAACGTAATGTCTGGCAGCAGAAGATAGTGGAAGAGTTAGAAAACAATAGTATTTGTATGAAACGCATGAATAGTGACAATGGACTGATATTTTGCAAATTAACGATTTACGATATGGTTTTCCGATTTTACTGAGTTACCCTGTAATTTTCGTTAAATACAATCAGGTTGCCCCACCTGTGTTCTCGTTCACTACAATACTATCCGATAGTTCAAACCAATACTCAATCACTTAGACAAACTAGCTGGACACATTTCAGTTTGATAGATTAGAATTTTAGTTATCGAATAAAATGGAAATGAATTATATGTTTTAAAAAAAGCATATACCTTCTTTCAATTTCAAATTAAATGTTTGTTTATTATTTGAAGGTGAATGTAAACATGTATAAATACCAACTTTATTCAAATTCACTTTTGGTATAATTAATTTCATTGATAATTTCATTTGATCATTGTCATCTTTCACAGCGTATGGTTGATCACTGTTGTCATCAGTATCATCGTCTGATTTCATTTCAGTCATGATTTCAATTTTCTCACCAGATGGTAACAACCAATCTAATTGACCAGGACTAGCTGTACGACATGTGATAATAAGTTTCTCGTTTAAATCAACAATTTTCGAATTCATATCAAGTTCTAAATCTAATTTAGGCAAGGAAATTTAGAAGGGGGAAAAAGAAAAAGAAGAAACATTATAGATGCATTTGGTGATGATAAAAATGTGAAAATGTTGACTCATTAAAGTATGCATTTATCAATGAATAAATTTTGATCGAATGTAGCATTTTATAAGCCTAACCATTCCAGTACGCAATGTTTCAGCGGTACGTATCCATAGTTTTGTAAATAGTTGGTTACCATTGGTCTGCTTGGTAGTACGGTTGAACTGAATAGATTAAGATAGCATTAATTACGCTACTAACAAAAATTATAAGCTTATCAATATGGGGTTTCATGGACGTATGTGAATTTTCCTAGTTTTTAAATAATAAACTTAGACCACTAATGAAAATCTTGGCGCAGGACACTTCAACAGTGCGCATCTACGATCCTTTACCCTGAAACTGGATCTATCATCTTCGACCATGAGCGAACGTTTAATCTTTAGACTATTGAGTCGACATCCGAACGGTGTTAATCTCTAACTTCAGTCAATCCATAAACATTGTGAAATACTTATCCTTTGCCTGAGGTGGATCAGTGTCTCACGCTCAGCATGACTGAAGTTCAATGATCAGGGCTTCCCACTAGAACTCCAGAAATTGCATCTAGAAGTTAATAACTAGCAGGTAATCAGTCGTATTATATCAAAATTGATATATCAAAAGACAAACAATAAATTCCCGACATAATGTCTGTTCTTATAGAAGTTTATTACTACGCAGCATTAGTTTATTACCTGTTCTTATTGATCAGTAGTATGACATGCTCCGTTCAATAAGCTAAGTGACTGATGGATCCACATAAAATCCATTGATTTTGTCAACAATCAAAATGAAATATACAACATGCTGCAGTAAATAAAAACCGTTTTGTTAAATTACTTTAAACTGATTATTTGTTTGGAGCTCTCGTTTTCAGAAATATGACATCGTGAATCAGTCTGCATGGTTTTATAATACCCTCACTTGTATAATCACGATGAATATCGATTTCTTGTTGGTTTATAGCTTAAAAAAAGTTGTGTCTCAACTGAAAAAAAGTAGGTTCGAGTCTCAATCATACCCTCATGCTTTATGTTTGGTTAGTATAGACGTATGTTGTATAAAGGTTAGGAATGACATTAGTATATGAAAGAACTCATTCACTATTCCCCCATATGTCTTATCAAATGAGGTACACTTGATACTTAAAGTTCAGTTTGGAGAGCACAACTTAACAATGGAAGAGAATAAATGGTTGTTGATTCAACTAGGCCACAATAGAAATAATTACAGACATCTTTTTTTTATTTGATATTATAATTTTAGGTGAATATCAATTAAAAACTGGTCATTCTTTGATTTGATGATTTATTCTTTTTATCATCTTCTCTTCTAATGTTTATCAACACTTTTAATAACTCGAATTAACATTCATACAGTTTCATATATCAATTCCTACATGAAATCATAACTGACTGAAATTTAGTTCCAAACGATTATAGTTTACTTATTTTAGAAATATAATAATATTAATTATTATTATATAACACGTACCACTAACAGTTACTGTAACTTTATGTAATACAGTTTCTTTATTCATTAACTCCGATATTGATGGTCTTATGAAACAAGCATAAGCACCGCTATGTTGTTTATTGACAGGATCAAATATTAACGATTCCATAGCATACCATAATGGTCCAGATTGTGCATCTTGAGTTTTTAATGAACGACTACCATCGGGCAAACGATTACCATCAAGTAATTTCCATTCTAAACTTTTTTGTGATGCATCATTTGGTCCAACAGATCCAGTACAATTAATCACTACACGTTCACCTGGTGATATAAATACTTCTTCCGTTTGTACATGTACTTCTAGAATAATATGAAATGAAAAGAAGATAGATAATTGTTCAATTAAATATGCTGTGTTTTGTACTTTAGTATGTTAGCGTTATGTTCTCTGAGCTAGAGTTTTGTTGTGGGAGCTTATATTGTCGGACGGCTCGATTGGCTTTTGCCAACCTGCGTCATTTATGGCGTAGGCGAGATATCCGTTTGCTGACTAAAGGACGAGTGTACTGTGCAGCAGTTCGCTCCGTGCTACCTTATGGCTGTGAAACATTGCCAGTGATAGAAGATATTCGTAGTTTACTTGTTTTCGATCATAGATATATTCGAAGCATTGCTCGTATATCGTGGGACACCCGAGTGAGTGACGCTGTTATTAGGAATCGGGTGCTAGGTAAGAATGGCAGATCAATAGATGAAGTGGTGAAACTTCATCAGTTGAAGTGGTTGGGACATGTGTTGCGTATGCCCAACCACCGACTGCCTCGTCGAGCCTTGTTTTGTAGTGTAGGAATAGGTTGGAAGAAAGTTAGGTGCGGCCAGACCAAAACATCGCAGAAATCCGTGAAGTCATTGACGAGTGGACTTAGCCATGTCGGTAATTGTCGACTACCTGGTTGGGGTCCGCGAGATGATAATAATCGATGGCTAGAGACCTTGAATGACATGGCTCAAAATCGTTCGCAATGGCGCCAGTGCATTTATTCTTTGTGTTCTCTCAAATCCTAATCTTCTGGATTCTTCAACACCTCTAGTTTAGACTTTCTTAACTTATCTCACTGAATCATACTTCTTGAATAATATTTCTAATCCTAACCTCTCCGATTACTTCTGATACCTTTACTACCTCTTCTACTATTGGATTTGAATTGACAATTATATCTCTGTGCTGATGTGGTATGGCGACATGAACTGATGTACTTACGTACGAAGTTCTACGTCGCATCTGATTGACTGACGTTGTCGCACTGGATAACATCATTATGGAAAAGTAAGTTATTCAGTTGTTTCCCATTTACATGGAAAAAGCGCCGTTGACCTTTTATAAAACGATCGATAAAGGCTTCATAATTAGGAAGAGGGCATAACACAGTCAAAAGTGTCTAGCTGATCTGTAAATCGTTTTCATTGACTGACCAATGTACATTATTATTTACTTAATTTTGTAGATTCGAAATAATTCATCTCATAGTGTAGGTGTTCACAGTATTTTTCACTGCCTACACAACTAGGAAATATTTAAAAGCTAATCTTATTTTTCTAAAAAGATATACATTTCATTGATTATTATGTCTAAACTAATCCTGACATCGTAATTGAACAATCCAACATTAAGTCACTAACATCCAATTTAGTTGCTCGATTGTATGATTTGACGAGTAAATAGTTATTAGAAATAATTTAATTCATTTAGAAGAAAGTATCAGTATATTTTATTAGTATTAAGCTGAAAATCATCTAAGTAAGGTTAAGTAGATGTTAGTTCGTTGGCTAAAGCTCAGCGGACGAGAATAATTCAACGATTTAAAAATATAAAAAAGACACTAACTACGAATATCTTATTCTTGAAGAAACTTCAACTGTATGTATGATGAATACTAAGCAGAACGATATATTGCTAGCGTCTTTAAACTTCAGACAACATCAAGGGATTCATTCAAAGAGTCTATGAGTCTATGATTGACTATATTTTCAATTCTAAAATATTGAAAACAACGAACTACAAGTTCTTACAATTGATAATATCTGTAAAATATTTTAATTTATTACATAAAGTATATTATTTTATCATGCAGCACGGAAGATCAAGTACATATTTGATAATTAGTTACTGACAAGTCATCATTATGTGTTAGCACATTCGTCCAATATCCTAAGAGAATGATTTGTAAGTCTAGTTCTATTGGTCAATTCCTACTGTTCGATATTATGGTCGACTTCAATTTCGGTTCCTATTCTATCTAACTGTATAAATACGCATTACGTGCAACGTTTTATGACCAGGACTCGTACCCGAATCCCTAGTCCAGGATCCTAATCGTCTTCTGGACTTGGAACTCGTTCTTTCCGGATGCTTGTAGAATACATGTTCTACTTCATATCAAATCTCCTTCTTTCACTCAATAGAGGTTGCGACACTCGGATTAGAGTAGCATGCTGTGGCACCGGATCCTAGATCCTTGCTCTCGTTTCCCGACTAAGGTAAACTGATAATAATTGAAGTATATCAAAATGAAATGTTTATCTGCTTCGTAACATTATGAAATTTAATTCACAGAGTTCATGGTATTCAATTTTCACATAGATTTAATGAAATTTCTGACCTAGTATACTGGACAATCATATAGATAGATCTATATATTCCACATTCTCTTCAGTTAAGAAGCAAACATATCAGTACTAATGTATTTTTTTAAATACTGACAGTCAATCATATTTATATATATATATACAGAAAAATTTATTAACTTACCATCTTCTACCCATAAACGAACAGGATCGGAAATTTTATCTTTGAAATCCTCCGTGTATTTAACTTCCGCCTGTTTTAAAAATTAGACATTGAAATCAACAACATACATAAATAGTTAACAAAATGACATTTGATGCTCAATTACACAAATCCGACTGAAAAAAGAAACATGATTTACAAATTGTGTAAAGAAAAATGTTGGAATTTTTGTGGTGGGATAATTTACTGATTAATGTGATTATCTTCCAACTTGTAAGTCACAGTTTTTTAATCCGGTGTCACTTACGTCGATCGAGGTGCTTGGGTGAAGTAGTACTGCGGGGTTTACTACTCATACTGAAGCTTATAAGTAGCATGCAGTTGATGTATAGTAGTAGTGTCTCCTGAAGTTACAGCCGCAAAAAAAGTGTCGGATCCGAATGTAAAGTTTAAGCTTTATTTAAAAATAAGGAGATTAAATAACTTGAAAAAAAATGTGAAGTTTCAAGCTGTAAAATCTGCATTTATTAGCAAAATTCTAGAATAAGTAATTCAATCACCTTTTAAAACATCAATAATGATGGTTAGTTTGAGAAAATGTTATATACTCGACCTATTACATGCACTTAATAACATTTTACGGTGATTTAATATGATATAATGTTTTAATAAACGGAATTAAAACAACATATATCTTCCGTTATTTATGACCGGCCAATGGTTCAGAAATCTACATATCCTACTTCTAGCCATAACATTTATGCTGTGTATTCAATGATCAAGGGTTGATAATCACGTTTCGCAATTGTTCAGGCTGTTGTTTAGATAACAGTAAACACTGTTACTTCATTATTTAACATGTTTATACAGCTTTTATTTCTGATTCAAAGTCTATTTTGAGCCACTTATTTTCGAATATTTCACTGAACAGTTTATACTACTGCAAAACAATTAAGTAGGTTCACTTTAAATGATAATTTTGATGCGTCTAACTAACTCCTACTCGATCCATAAATAAATCACTGGAAAGAAAAATATGTGGTTTTGTAAATGAATCATTCTTTTATCTGTCGGACTTTTAGTTAATTACAGAAATATATCTGGTGAAAGAAATAGATATACTTATGAAAAAATATGCGTCTGGAACTTAATAGATTATGGAAGGAGACGTTCAAAACTAACTTTGGTGTTTGACATTTCCATGGTAGCTTTTAAATGAATAAATAGTTCGAACAAATAAATCATAAAAAAAAGATTATAAATACATATTTATTGTTATCTTTGAAAGAAAAACTAGTTTTTAACTTAGATATAAATAATGAATAATGTAATCTTCAATAAACTTTAGCCAAAATTTATTACCAAGCAGTTTATAAATGAGTTATTAAGAAAAAAAAAAAGTCAAGTGTTGACTAGACGTAAACGTTCGTGCCAAAATTCAAATGGAACGTGGTTCTTTTATTGTTTGGGTGGTTCGGCTTGTTTAACAGAAAAAGCTGTTTGAACTTTGTTTCTTACTAGTAGGATGTACCTCAATTAATGAATGGACTGGTGTTCTCTGTGAGATTTAAGTAATAGTCCTTGGTGATCAGATTGTAACGTGATCAACCGAAATGAGTAAGTTGTGAGAGAACTAGACAAGTATGACTTTAATCAACACTCAGTGGTTATTGAATGAAAATTTTTTTCTATGTTAGCAGTGACAGTGTGCGTACGAGTACAGGACAATTTGAATTTCTGAGCAATGTTCAGTTTATTCTACAGATTATACTGGAAGTCACTAAATAACTAGAGAGAACAAATATTTCATTAATTAATTTTAATAACCAAATCGTATTTATATATTAAGTAATTAGTGTCATGAACAAGTTCATTTATTTGTCACAATGTATGTGTATGATAAGTGAACTTTATAAGTCAAACTAACTTGAAATTATATCATGAACAAGTGAATATTAACAGACTAATTAATGAACTGATCTTAGTTAGACAATTCTTATACACCTGAAAACATTTGTAGTACAGAAAAACTAAACAGTGGTTGTACACAATCATATTAACAATTGAATCTTTACGAGCTTCAGATAATTTAAATACACTCGATCCATATAATCAAAAGATTTAATAGTCTGCCTTAAATCAATTCACAATACTGAAAAACAGCCATCTTTTAATGTCATGAGTATGTGTTAAACTGTCTGTGAAGCTACTCATTAAAACTTTGGAAATTACTTTTCAATATTATTGATCAGTAAAGTATTTGTTTATTACTATTGTCAAGATTGTAGAATGATTCATCTCAAAGAATCGACTGATTTTTTATACTGATAAAGTTCACATGGCATAATTCTACTAAGATCATAAGTAGTATAGTCTATTTCTAATGATAATTGATTGGTTTTAATATAATTTCTATAGAATATCAATCTAAAGAATTGAATAAAACAGAAAGAACTAAACAAATCAATACACAGGATATCATTACAACGGAAGAAGTTGCATAACACCATCTCCTGTTATTATATTCTCCTATGTCTCAATGCAAGAATTTCATGGAATACTGAAAAGTTTAATTGAGTTATGTAATAATCTTACAAATTAACTGCAATCTCTATGATTTATTGATTTATACCTGAACGATGATCCATATAATGTTTGTCTAGACTGCTTTATTTTTATTGCTGATCAAATTCTCTTGATCTGTGATAATTCGATTACAGTATCGATTATTGTAGATTTGATTGTGTGTGGATGTTTACTCGCTTGTTGCATGTCTAGCTTATTATTGCTTGACTATGAATACATAGGCATTGCTTCAATGTTGGAGAGTTGGCTCACCAGCCTTCTCCGATTCGCTTTGCTTTGCTTTACTTGTACGCTTCCTATTCTTATGTCTGTCTGCATAGATGAATGCATACAATAAATTAATCGACAACACCATATTTGTCTTCTTAATACCGCCGTTGCTTGAACGCAGTTTGCCTAAGTATGATATATGGAAATGGACAGGAGATTTATTTCATTGCACACTCGTTCATTTGTCTACACTGGAGTTTAATCTTGAACCACTAAAGATCAACTTGTATTTCAGCCACTAAAACTTAATGACTAGATATCATGTGTACGGATGAAAAGCGGCTGAAAGTTCTCAATGGTAATCCTGAAAGTGATGTGGATTCGAGTGGGATGTCATTTCTCTCTAAGAGTTCAAACAATTTTTACTAACTAGTACAGATTGATACGAAGCTTAGGTCTAGGATCGCTATACTTACAATCTGAAGTATATATACATATATACAACGAAGTCATCAGTCTTCGTTTACGCCACTGAAATTTGGCATAGTCTTACTCTCAAAAGACATCCAAGCATGTGAAAAAAAGTAATCGTCTCATTTGGTAACCATAAAAAGGAATAAATAGAAATTTTCGAAAATGTCAACGTAGTTAATACAATCAACGTTGAAAGTTAAAAGAAACATTTTTCTTGCATATAAATACACATATTATTATGTAGTATATTTTCTTCAATTTACAAATGATGTATGCAAGAAACATTTGTTATATGAGTTTTGTGCATTTTTCCTATTCAATGTTTTAACTGATGAAATAGGATATCTTTAACATTTATTTAACTATTAAAAATTTATTTCTTGAATATTTTGGTATACTGTTAGTCATAGAATTGTGAAGGTACATTTCATTATATATGTCATTGATTCGTCAGTTGGATATACCTGTATCTTTCAATGCTCACCTTTACACTAAAATTCAAACCCCGGTTATTTACACATCAAATGCCGAATGGCACTGAGTAAATGTCTCCCCATTCAGCTTATTCAACAGAAAAAATCGTACAATGTGCTCACTAGTAACTAGCTTCATGAGGAAACTCTCAGAGTTCCAGTGAGATGTGACCAGTGGACTTCAACCCTGTCGAGTGTAGGCAGTAACTACCGAAAACAAATGAGTGAGGTCACACAAAATCCGTAGATCTATCAGATTTGGACATTAACAAAGTTGATGACGATCCAGTGGACCAGAGGTTAGGCGTTCGCGCGAGAGATCGACTCCTGCACCTCGCAGGAGTCGAGGATGCGCACTGCTGATGAATCCAATTCCAGGACGAAACGGCCGTCTTTCAGTGCTTCCAGGTTTCTCAATGGTGGTCTAACAATGACTGATTGGTGATTTCATTGTGTAAAAACACTGACCTCCATAACTGCAGAAATAACATTATTCTAGAATCTGAAAGTATTTGTAATGATTTGTAATTAACCTAATTATTACTAATCAGATTTTTATGAAATAATATTATACCAAAGTAATCAACCAATTTAAGATAAGCATACAGCAATAGAGATCGATCAATTCAAGTTGTCAATATCAGCAACACGAAATCACCTATTCATAGGAATACCATCTACATTCGTTCTTTGTATTGTGGTTTATGAGGAATTGATTTTTTTTTTTTAAAAATGACGATAGATTAAAAACTCAACTTAGTACGATATTCGTTTTAGAATTTATATCGCAACATGTTATCTAATATATGAAGGTATTATTTAGCTGATCAGTGATTTTCATTGAAAACAATCCTGCATGAACTGATATCACACTATTTAAACTATTCAACAATGTGTCTACACAAATTTAACCGCATGAAAAAACTTTTTATACCTAAAACAGCTTGCTCGGAACATATAATACTTCATAGAGTATTATTTGAAATGTACTCCAGGAAATATGAAATTCTTTCTTTTAAACTGTTGAAAGTCATTTTTAAGTTAGTCAATAGTAGGAAGAGGATCTTTTGAAACTAGACTTAGTGTTACACAATCAAAAGACAGAAACATCGAGGAGAGCTATCGATCAACTGTAGAATCGTATTCATTAAAAATAAAAACCAAAAAATAAGAAATGTAACGTAATTTTTTTCGTCAATTATTCTCGCAGTACAGACATACTTACTTGAAGTTCATAACGTCGACCAGGTAATAAATTTTCAATTTTATACCATTTCACATGGTTGTTTTTATCATTCAATGTTTCACTGGTTTTTGTTGTAATCGGTACATAATTCACTTGTTTTATATAATCGGGATATTCAACCACTTCACCAATGACTCTTAATGTGAATTGAGTATTTAATGTTTCTAAATTAAGACAACTAGGTAATTGACTCGGTTTAACTTGTACTTGTATTGAATTATATCGACCGGAAGTAGGAGCTTTAAGCTCAGTTTGACCTAGGAATAGAACAGAAATAAAGTAAAAGATGACAAAAGTATATTTATATGAATTGTAATGTGTGTGTGTGTGTGTTGAGGCCATATGGTTTATCTTCTAGGTTTCGGATAAACGAATTAACCTTTTCTGTGTGAGTTACTGTTTGCACGTCTTTTGACCTTGCCAGTTACACACTTTAGTTGAGTGTGTGTGGATGGCTTACTTCGTGTGTCTCATATGTCTAGCCACTACCTTAGTCCGCTTTAGTTTGCTTCGCTTCGTATTCCATTGTTTGCTTGCTTCCGCGAGTGTATGAAATCTACATTCATCCACAAAAAACCGTACTGGGCTTCTAATCACCGCCGTCGCACAAACAGAGTCCGCCTAGGAATGATATGCGAAAGTTGGAGGAAAGATTTAATTCATATTCCTTTTGTCCATCATAAATATTTAATGCATCTATATTGCTTAAGATGTTTGTTTCTTGAGCTTTTATCGTACCAAGATGATTCTGTAGGATCAGTAAGACAGAAAGTATAGAAGCTAAAGTAGGGAGGTGATCTGATCTCAGACAATCAACCCATCCAGTCTCACTCTCTTCCAACAGACTGAATGGTTTACAATCGAACACATTTCCTATGTCGCGGATTTATTGTAGCAGAAGTAAGGTTTAATAAACACAATCTACCTAAATTACTACTCATATAATGATCGAGTATGATCAATTTAGAGCAATTACTCATTAAGCATTCCCAAATTTTAAAAAGACTATCAATACTGATTCAGTTCTGCTTTTCATGTCTCACAATAACAAGAAATATACTTTCTTAGTATGACCAACTTGTAAGTATGTGTATCTTCCGGCGCACTTCAAACACAATATCTTTCTTACATTGTGTTGTTCAGTTTAATGTTCGTACAAAAAAAAAATTAAATTCCAGAAATCGTATCATTGTTATGAAACTTTTATCGGCTTTGGTAGGCTTTTAGAAATGCCAACAAACACACATACACAGGCCTTGAATTAGCTAGCAGTGCCATGGACATAAATTCTCACTATTTAGATACTGGATGGCTTTTTTTGTATGACGTATAAATGGAAAAATGAACGATTTCTATGCTACGTGGAGATAGTAGTTTATTTGTCATTTTAATATTAATTTTTGTTCACAAGGATAAATTTTGCTTCACCTAACACTATGGTGCTTTATTATTAGCATTCGACCTCATTTTTAAAAATCTGTATGAAAATTTCAGGTTTATTATTTTCATTGTTTGTATAACCTATTAATATTATTCAACACTCCTCATAAGTTTTGTTTGTTCTTTACGGTCAAGCTGATATCTTTCTAAAGTGTGATTGTTATTATTGTCATAACTGGTTATACTACTTTAATATTATCTAATAAAGCGTGTGACTCGTCCCTCCCCCGCCCTCAACAATGTGGATATTCAACTGGTTTCATTATCTTATATCATCATTTACTACAGTTATTACTATCATTATGATTACGTTAATATTATTTGTCCTGTCATTATGCATTAAGCCATGGCCAGTGGAGGCCAGCCGTGTCGGGTATGAGTAAGGTTGAAACTACACGCCGCTGGATCCCGGCTCAGTGGTGTAGAGATTAAGAGTTCTCGAGTGAAATCGAGAGGCCCGGATCCGAGTCCGTCTTGAAAAGTGGTGGGTGCACATTGCCGAGGGTTCCCATATTAGGACGGAATATTAGTCCAGTTTTCCCAGATTCTCAATGATTGTCTAACTTAGATCGATTCGTGATCTCCTTCCATATTTAGTCTCATTTAGTCGTATTTAGGACTTATCCACTGGATGAGTCTAAAGATCAAAGTTAGTGTTCACTAAGTAGATAACGCGATGGTGTTTGAAGTGAAAGGTACTGCGTTCGAGTTCAGAATGAACATCAACTCTGGGATGTATGTATATCCAGCTGAAAAGTCCCAAATCAGACGAAACGCGCGTCCTGCATTCCACTACTAGCTACTATCCACCTCCGGTAATAATGCAAAACTATTGTTGAACTGAGATAATTTAGCCATACCAGTTCGAGGCCAAATAATAAGTGAGAGGTGCTAATGAATACATGCTATTGGTATATGAACGATTGAGTCATAACACGTGCATGAAGATGAATTTATTTTATCGCGCAAATTTCGTTGTACTTGCTTCACAAACATTTATCAGCAAGAACTAACCGCGTGAAATTCCAGAAAGGTTCATATCATTATAGGTAGCGTCATCAATGGTAATAATAATAATAATAATACAACTTACCCATTCGACCCATTGAAAACGTAATATCAGATGAAGTACCCATGGTTATGGATTTCCCATCGATACCCCTAAATACTGGTGTAACTTTAAATGTATAATCAATAGCCAATCCATTTTTTGTGATAGTTGAATCAGGTATATCTTTTAAGTTAATTCTATAAATTGTTCCATTGTCTGAAATAATCAAGTAGAAATTTTGTTTTTTTCAACAAACAAAAATCATACCATACAACAATCATCAGGAACTTATAAAAATACTATTTTTTGTAAAGGACTACTTATTTAACATAGAAATGGATAATATTGTAATCAGATATGGTGAATCAATTAATTGGGTTGAAAATCTTTAAATGGTTAAAGTGATTACGACATGTGTTATCATCATATTGTATTGGTTTATCATTTGTTTTCTTCACTATCTAATTATTACACACTCTTTTTATTACCTAATTGTAATAGTGCTTTTTGATTATTATTTTAGGGCAGAGTTTTGGAGGTTTTCTGTTTTTGAAATCATTCGAAATCATCAATCAATCATTGTTAGGCCACCATTAAAAACCTGGAAGCAATGAACGGCCGTTTCATCCTGTTACGGGACTCATCAGTAGTGCGCATCCACGACTCCTGCGCCTCGCAGGATTCGAACCCAGGACCTTCGGTATTTTGCGCGAATGCCTAACCATTTTATGTTTTGATAGAACAGTGAGAAGACGTAATTGATCTGAAAAATGTTTATTTAGCCAGATTTGACCTACTCCTTACAATGTTGAAACGAATGACAAAAATTTTTGTGAATGTACTTTATTATTCTTACCATTACTAATAGTATCCCTGTGAGTTCCTACTATCAAGTTGTATTTTTACCTTATTATGTGTAGTTACGTAATTTATTTCATCGTGATTATCGACTTCGGTTGATTTAACATTTTCATTACAATATTCATGTATATTAGAATAAAGCTTGAGGACAATCGAATTCGAATTGTGATGTTGTGGATCATGTTGAGTTGCTTATTGAAATCATGAATCGATCAATGTCAGACCACGATTAGAAACCTGGAAGCACTAAACGGTCATTTCGTCCGGGTTTCCAGGTTTCTAATTGTGGTCTAACATTGATCAATTCATGATTTCAGTAAGACAATCTAATTGAAAACAATATTGTTCACTTATATCTGTGTGGCTCTAGTTTATATTATATCATTGTTCTAAAGTAGTATCATAGTTGATGAGAAACATTATCTCATTATCAATAATTTTGTGAAATGTAAATTAATTTTTAAAATGTGATACAAATCTTTTAAAATATTCAAGTCTGAAGGACAAAGTTCTAACAATATAATTTTTCAAATATAGTTTTCGCAAGTGATGATAAACAGTAATCTAATAGTTTCATTTTATTTTGCAATATTTACAACTAGAAGACACTTGTTTTTCCATGAGAAATTTGATGCTAACACCTCCATTAATCCAAGCATACATACTCAGTAGTAGTGGTCTAACAATCACTGATTCATGATTGCAATGCGTAGAAAAAAATAGAAAATCGTTCAATGTGCTGACCAGTGACTAGCTTCATGAGGAAATTCTTGGGATTCGAATGAGAAGATGTGACCAGTGGACGTCAGCCCTGAAGGGTGTAGCCAGTTACTACCGAAGACAAATGGGTTAGGTCACGCAAAATACCTAGATTGATTAGAGTTATACATTAGCAATATTGGATGCCAGTCCAGTAGTCCAGAGGTTAGGCGTTGGTGCATGAGACCGAAGATCCAGGGTTCGAATCCTTCAAGTAGCTTGAGTCATGGATGCGCACTGCTGTTTAGTCCTGTACCAGGACAAAATGGATGTCTTTCAGTGCTCCCAGGTTTCCAATGATGGTCTAACAGTGATTGCCTCATGGTTTCAATGTGTTAATACTCAACAGTATTAATTACAGATTTACATCATTTAGACTGCCATTAAAAACGAAGTCATGAGTGGTAAAAGTTTTGTCTCATTTCTAGGCTAAACATTAGTTTTTATTTGTGATCATCTTACACACACAGCTAAAAGTGAATCTATCACATTTCTCCACTTGGTTAGGATTTCTTCCGTGACAATGGTAGTTTGTGTAAAAAAAATATGACGAGCCCACAGGGTTTGTGCCCCAGCCCTTGCACGAATCAATGAATTCATTCTTCTCCAGTTATTATTCACATGTGCATCCTCAATTTTGTCAATTATTCGCTTATATTTTGGTCGGTTTTATTTGAGTGAGTGTGTGAATTGCTTACCCAGCTTACTGCATATGTTTGGCTTATGTTTGATTGACTATAGATACATAGCCATTGCCACTTCTCTTTGTTTGTAGGCTTTTTATTCTCATGTCTGTCTGCTTCAATGAATGTATGGAATAAGTTCATCCGTAAAGCCGTATTGGGCATTTAATCACTGTCGTTGTACAAACAGGGTTATTTCATAGCAAATTTAACTGTTTGTAAAAATTGAAGTCAGATCGTTGGCCGAAAAAACATCACACAATTTTCTTCTAATTGCTGTTAATCTAACTTCGATATTAGTTGAGTATCATAAATAATTTTGTCAAAAACAATTGTAAAATTCATCAACAATCCTATAGATATTACTTATGTTCACAAACTGATTTTTAATAAGATTTTTTGAATACAATTAAGTTAAACTCAATATCGAAATGGTTTATTTAAACAAAAAAAATAATTTTCGTTCAATGATTATTGAATCAATTGAATCACTGGTTACTTTTAACAAAACAAAAATCATATTCAATAACATAAATGTATAAATGTGAAATAAGAAGAAACAACAATTTTGATGAATATCTTAGTTTCATTTTCAAATTCTATGTTTACGTTTTAATATGAAATTGGGCATTGAATTAATCTATTGTGTTCACTATTCTTATGGGTAATTTAATTTCGTGACAATTCAACCTTGGTAACCAATGTTGATAATAATCATAGTAACATGGAAAATCATAAAATATTAATCCCATTAAAAAGAAATAAAAGTGAACGTTGAAATATTATATGTTGATAAAAAATTTTTTTATTTATGTTGAATAATGATTGACAATTTAAAAATTTAAAATTCAGTAGATTTCATATTATTTTTCTTTTCTGAATAATAGCAATCAAAATTCTATTTTATGTGAATGTCTAGTATCTGGAGTTTAATTACAAAATGATAAAATAATAATAATAATAGTATATCCACGATTCCCGCTACTCGCAGGAGTCGAACCCAAGAACTTCGTTCTAAAGCGCAAACACTTAGCTCCCTGGACCACTGGGCCAGCATTAAAACGGTACTAATGTCTAAGTTCGATCAATCCATGGTCTTATGCAACCTTATCCGCTATCTTCGGTGAGCACTGCTTTACACTCGCAATCCACAGGTCACGACTTCTTACTAGAACCCGAAGAAACTTCCTCAGGAAGTTAGTCACTAGTGAGCATATGATAGTTTGGATTATAAGGTTGTGGATTTACATTGTTAAACAATATTCAGTATAGTACAAGTAGGAAACATGATTCTTAATAAGAGGAAAATATTGGACATAGACAATACAACTCAAGAATAAGTGAACTCATGCAATAATAAAGGCAGTCTACTAATGTTAGCATGGTTCATTCCGATTGTCAATGATTTCATGAACTGATGGTATGTGTTTGGTATGGTTGCCGCCAGCTTTATTCTAAACAATATCATTTGTTAAGGTAAGCAGTGTTGAAGCATATGTCCAAACCCCTTCAGTTGATATAGATTCTCTAGTTTATCAATTAATTTGACTTCTTTACGTAGTACCACATCTCTAATCCAAGTATGGCTTTACTCAGTGGTCCAAAAATATATATATATACGAGCAATGCATCGAAGACACTTGTGTTTCAATAATAGTAACCCAAAAATATCTTCTATTCTTAATAGCCACATTTCACACCCATAACCCATCTATAACGCCCATCAGGTGGTCTGAAACTAGTTATTAACATATGCCCCTTATATGTACTTAGGAACGTCTGTTCGTAATTCGCTGGAAAGAGCATTCTTACAAAATGGCTTCCTTACATACATGTTCGCAGAAATAAAATTCGTTCACCGTGTATCCCAATGTTAACTACTTATTATTGATCTATTCTATATAAAACGTTAAGAAAATAGCCTAGATCGAGCCAATGTACAACACAAGATGAACATGAACTGATTAAAATTCAACGTTTCGAGTTTTTTTCTTTCTCAATTTTAAAACAAAATCATAAAAAAAACTGACAAGAGAAAAAATATTAGTTGTCCAAATGATCGATTATCTGAGGCATTTTATTATTATTATTATTATTAGATTGCTGTATTGACGAAAATGCTAGCCGATTTCCAAATGTTTTTTTCTTTCTTTCAACCAATCGGATAATTGCCAACACAAAGAAAAAAACAAACAAGCAAACAAAAACTGAAACACAACATCATTTACCAATTTCTTGTTGTGTAATTGGCAAATCAAATTCTTTCGCTTGTTCACATGCTTTTGGCAAACCAGACAATTTAGTGGTGTAATGTTGAAGAAGATTAGTTGAAATAGTCGGTAGACCATACCATTGAATAAATTGATTCTGTGCATCAATGATCACATCCGTTGGAATGTAAACTGCCGATTGAAAAAAAAAGAAATACAAAATAAGGCGCTTACATCGATAGATAGATCGATTCGGGCTAGTCTCACATTGAAAAAAGGGTAGAGACAAACACCAAAAGTCAATATAAATTACCACGAGAAACTCAGGTAATGATGTTTGAGATCCCTGGGCTGAAGTCAGTTCCTTCAAATTTATATATCCATATAGACAGATACTAACTAGCTCAAAATCAAGATTCAAGTGTCCATGGTCGGTTGTTTCCAACTAACTAACATCCAGGTAACAGACAACAAATCTTGATATATATTGTCGAGATTTTTGTTAATTTGATCAGGATTATGGAAATCTAGTATTGTTATGTAATTGGAGGTAAACCATTGATCTAGGTTTTTGAAAAGTCAAGAATAAGAAGAGGAGTAGACATTTTCTCTAAATGCATGTAACATTTTATAACATAATGTTCATTTCAATAGTGATATTTCGACAATAATTTTAACCTGAATGCAACATTTTTGTTAGTACGATATTAGTTCAGGATTTTTCAGTATTATATTATAACAGATTAATTAATATATGCTTTTACTAATTATGTATGAATTTCATTCAGTATAACAGGTGTGAACATTCATTATATGTGATAATTACAATTTGTGTTTATTTTGCAGAATGATACAGAGTATTTTTTTTATGAACATTTCTATAGTGTTTATTCATCAGGTGTGCCTGTGTGTAGAATGAATTTATAAGTAGCTATATTCGATTTAATGAAGATGCAATTTTAAACAACTTGTTTTGGGTTTATGTCTTGGATAGAAACGACTGTATGTATATATCTATATGTAATGATTTCTAGTAGGCTTAAAATAATTGAGAATTAAGGAGCAATTGAATTATTCTGACATAAAACGATTTTGTCACGGACTTGATAAAAGCAACCAGGACACAACATTTCAACAATCAGCTGCTAACATAGCGTGAATATGAAGTGTAGAAACAACTTGAAATGATTAAACTCTATATATATATGGTAACGAATCTATGAATTTCAAGCATACTGAAAATTAGATAACTAAAAGTACTGCCAACTAATGACAAAGTATGAAAGATTATGCAGAAGATTGAATTAGTCAAATAAAAAGAACATGTTTACTAGATGCAGCATTAATTTATTCAATATTAACATCGTGATTTAATCATCGTTAGAGCACCATTAGAAAACCGGAAGCACTGGATGGCCGTTTCATCATGGTATGGGACTCATCGGAAGTGCGCACCCACCTGCTCTTGAAAAGACAAGAACATGGAATGTTCATTGAACAACGTTTCCTAGAGCATAAGAGAATCCTTTTTAGTATGCCCCAGTGAAAGACAATGCAACAAAATAAGACTAATCAGTATGTAGGCTTGTGGAGAGCATTGAATGTTAGCTATATCACGAACCAACTGAAGTTAGACATCTACTGAAAACTGGAAAAAGGATGGATAGTTGTTAAGTCCTAAGAATGGAACTGCTCAGCAGCGCGAAATCCGGACCCCAAAGATGAGACAGCTACACAATCCCTGCTAGTTTTAAAGAGATATCTAATTTAGGTTAATTCATGATGTCAATAAAATTCTGACATTGTGTTCTTGTTTCTCTCAACATTCCAAGTTCTCAATCAAATTTAAGATGTGCCATTATGTATGACCAGTTTATATTTTTCATCTTGTCTTATTATCAGCGTATAATGAAGTGTTTTATGCATAGAGAAGAAAAAAACGACAGTAATGTTCACAACTACAGTTCGTTCCCTTTTGTCTAGGATATGTATAAGAACTAGAAAATCAACTATTCTACAAAATAAATCCATACGACAAACATACAATATATTAGCATGATAGATGAGGATAGAAAAAAAATCTTTAAGAAAGTCTGCAACACACAGAATAAAAATGTTAATTTTCATCATACAAAAAATTGAAAAACAAAGAAGAGAAAGGAATAACAATGAAAACAAAGAATTTCATGAATCAACATTAAGTTAGTATAGTTAAACAACGGTTCAATATTTAAAAAAATAGTATGATTTCACTTTATATAGGATTCAAATAAAGGTTCGATTTCCGTGAATGCGCACTGCTAATATGTCCCATACTAAAATGAAACGGCCGTCCAATGCTTCGAGGCTTTTAATGATGGTCTGACAAGGATTGATTCACGATTTCAATATTCTTCAATTCACATGAAAAAAATAATTTGATATTGAAGAGTGCTATGTTAGTTATTCTTACAAGCAATATGTATCTTACAATTTACGGCTTCTACTCCGTAGAAGTGGTCATCTACGATCAGGCCGGGGATCAAACACAAGACTTTCTAGATGCTGTATTAAACACGTTCCAGTACTCTCTGACTATTATCTAAACTGATATTTTAAGTGAAATCGTATTAGGCTCAAATATCAATGTGAACATTGAAACTAAAATTCAGGTATATGCAATTGATAAGTTAGGAATAGAACAAGACATTACATCCTGTATTCCACTAAGAACCTCTGTACAACTCGAATGTAATAAACCTCATCTCCTTGAGGCATTAACCTAAAATTATTGAACGGTAATTAATTGTTTTCAACTATTGCTTAATTGAGAAGATGAAAACATTTTCTGGTCATGGAGTAAAATCTTGCAGAAAATTACTGACAGCTAATAAGTTATTCAAATAATTGATTGAAATAATACTAATGAAGCCCTGTCATATAACTATCATTATATCATAAGAATCGCTAGGACTGGATGGGATACACACACATTGAGGAAATCATCCAACTGCGTTACAAGACAAGCTCTCAACTTGCAATCCACAGGGCCAAAGGAGAAGAGGAAGATTAGAAAACACTAAGTCCAGAATTGGGAACAGACATCAAAAGAACGAATATCAATTGGATAGAACTGAAAAGAAAGGCCTGGGAGAGAATAGGTTGCAGAATGTTATTAAGTGGCATATGCCCTCCATTAGGGGCAACAAACCTAAGTAAATAAGTAAGCAAGTAATATCATAAGAATATAATATCTGAATAAAGCATAATTGAATAGAATAAACTGGAAGGATAAAATTCCTTTAATCGTTTAAAATGATTGTCAACCATTACTTAATCCTTTCCCATCCCATCTAATAGCATAAAAATTAAACATATATATACATGTATATACATACAAAACCAAGCTATAAAAGTTTAGAATAACCAAGATATAAAGGCGAAACACATAACAGAATGTATAGCATAAACTAAAAATAGACAAGACTAATATGAATATCATTGAATTATCTTTGAGCGTTGAGTAGAATATACCTATCATCTCTCTCTCTCTCTCCCTATTGATCATCTTTTATTTTTCAGCGATCTGTATTGATCAATGTTGTATTGTTTTTGAACAAACGAGTAATGGAAAAAATGACAGCAGTAAATGATGGGCAGATTATTGAAGCTTTCTGATATTCTCTGATTATTAGTTGATTTTTTCTGGCATCATAAACACTACTGGTATTTACATCATAAATATCTCATAGTTGACCAATGACTAGATTCATTTATCCAGTTTGAGTATTTTGCTTCCGTTAACTTCGACTATTTTAAGTATGAAAAGAAATCGTTCTCAAAGTTACTTGAGTTAATCTGCATCGTTATCGCTTGATAAGTTATGAGAAGATTATATTGTCCATCTATATATATGAATGAAAACACTAGTGTCTAGTGTATTTATCAGCTCTATATTTTTGTATCTAATGTCAGACTGTGATGAAGTTGATTGTTGATCATATTGGATGACGATCAAGTTTTATCATGAAGTTAGAAGAATGGAGCACCCAGTTACCTAGAGGTAAAACGATTTCGGGGACACCTGAAGGCCCTACGTTGGATCCTTTCCCTACGGTTGTAAGTGTGATGATTGATGAGGAGTATAAACTTAAAATCGAATATTTAGCACTGTATTTTGGCTCTCAGTGTTTCTCCAGTTAACATTAGGGTGTACTAAGATCTCTCTTTACATTAAGACAATTTCTATCATTAATTCAATTGTAGAGTAAGAAGTTGAAATGATGAACAAAAGAGGTTATTGATCGCCGGTGACAGAAAAAGAGTTGGAAATCATTGAAATAGCAATGGGACTATTCAAAAAGAAAAATAATGCCAGAATCTCAGTAAGAGGAATTGATATGCAATAAATGACCGAAGTTAGACAACGACACTGTGGTGTACATGTTAAGCAGTTGCGCGTAAGACTGAAGGTCCTGGGTTCGATTTTGTGCAAGTAGCAGGAATCGTGAGCACGCACTGCGGATGAGTCCAATACCAGAATAAAACGGCCGTCCATTTCTTTTAGGTTTCTAATGGTGGGCTGAAAGTGATCGATTCATCATGTCAATTTTAAAAAAATATTTCGAAAGAATAGTTTGAAGGAGAAAACAAACAGAAACATTGTCCAAAACAATAAAAATCTACCTTATTTGAAACTTACATGGATTCTTGAATGAAACCGATTGATTTGTACTGGCTTCAGCTTGTGTAGGATCCACTGAACCAATGAATAATTGTATTTCCAAATTTATTTCTTTTTGATTAGCTGGTAGTTTAATTCGAAATATTGTCTGTTTACTGGATACTCGCGATTTTAATGTTTCAATTTTTGGTTCAATAAATTCTAATTGTAAATAAGTCGGTCTACAAGCAACATTGTCGGAGATCACCTGGTTGAAGGTGTTTTTTATGGAGAAAATCAGGAAAAAAATCGTTTGAGAAATATATAATAAGATATGATAGTCACTGACCTATGTAGTGAATTACTATTGACTACCAGTTATATTTTATACTCAAGGTTGGTAGAATATTAAAAATGTTTAACTTATTGTATTGATTTTTAGCTATAATTCGGTAGTAGGAGTAACATCAAAAATCAATGTCACCAATGTGATTGGATGATGGTAGCTTTTTATTAGGAATGGTCGAATGTTCACTGTGAGGACTAGAGTCTTTAGGGCCTGGGACCTGGTTACGAATGCGCACTGCTTGAGTCCCCTACTAAGACGAAGCAGTTGTCTACGCCAATCTGGCTTTTATCGTTACCCTCAAATGAAATCAATCTGTGATGCATACAACTTATTTAAAAGAATTAAGGTTAAATGATAATAGCATGATTTTTGTATTTCGTAGTGTAGTGTGACCAATTAACGACAAAAATCAGTAAAAATGATCGAACAAGTAAACTAGGAGAAAGATTATTCTTACAATTGTGAAAGACAATACGGAAATTATCACAAACATTTTAAAAGCCTTTGGAAAGGCCTTTGGTACTATGAAAAATCTCCAATGTATATTACACAATCTTATTTCATGTTTTATTATTATTACTGTTTAAATGATTACACTTAACTTGATAACACTTATTTTACATTGAATAACATGAAGGGTAATTCATCACTGTACATAAACACACACGTTATTTGTAGGATAATGACTGATGGCAGTCAACATGAGACCTTGGATATAGGTTTCGTGCTATTTGGTACTCATCAGCAAGGTGTACTTCTAATCTTAAGGTGACTGATGCTTCTTGGTAGATATGATGACATGCCACCCAGCTTTCACAGTCAGATTTTGCTGCTGTTCTATTATGACCGTGATTGGCCGCCAGTAGGATTGAAATTTATTTATGATCAACAAATTATTGAGTAGCGACCAGTGTCAACGTGATTGACAGAATTTAATCGGTACCAAGAATAACTCGATGTACATAACATTGATCACAAGTGGTTGTTTGTTAACACATACGACACTTGTAGTTTAAATTAAATCAACATTGAGCTATTTATCTGTTTAAATTTATATCTATTGAATTTCACTGACACCAGGCGCAGTGCAAATGATTCGTCCAGCTGGCTGATTCATGTCATACTCTAAATGTAACAGCTAGTGATATCACCCAAGTGATATAACCGAAGTGTAGATAAAGCCAAAGTCGAACCAGCGACACGGTAACTGAAAGTTGACTATTTTAACCACTGAGGCACCATGCAACATTTTCTTTACAACTGATTGATAACTGAATAAGGTTCTATCAAGATTACATCATATATCATTCTGACTGGGAATATAACGTCAGTCAAGCAAAGTATCTGTAACACACAGTGTTTACGATTTGATAATTTTTTTACAGTAATGAAAATAAAGTTATTAAAAATTGGTTGTTCATTTTAAAATTTTTCACTTATTTTCGTTTAAAATCACACCATAGTCTTGTAATATTTCTGTAAATAATATAAATATATTTATTACAGTTCAGACGTCTACTTTCTTCTAGTTGAAAATTGTATTAAGTGAATCATATAGTTCTGAACTAATGCGAATAGATAGATAATTAAGTGTATGTGTGTGTGTGTGTACATACACGTAAATGGTTATTTGTACTTTTCATTTGTTGATTTATGGTAAGTAATATTTGCATTGATTAACTCCTGTTGGCCTACATAATATTTCATTAGGTTAGACAAGAAAAGTGTTGTAGATTTAAAATTTTGTGTGCATTAAGATTTCACATCAGCATAATGGGTAAGTTTTATATGCTATCGTTGCTAAGTTCTAACGGTTGAAGAAAGTGTTCTTTAAAAGATAAGACTAATAAGAACTCAATAGGCCGGATGACTAACCTACAATAAAACGGAAACGGAAACGGAAATACTTAACACGCTAAATGGAGATAGATGGGAATCCTAACAGATGTCATAAATACAATGACATGCAATGACATTTGAAATAAAAATAACAACAGTAAATCAGATGCTAGTTAGGTTCATTAATGGAAATATGTATTAGATAAGTGTGATCGAGGTTATTCATGACTGAAATTTGACAAATCTTCGTTGAGAAATATAAATCTTAGGCGGATTTCCTCGAACCGGTGGTCCTTGTGATACAAGTTTTAGTATCGTACCTGTTGAATACAATAGTAGCTGTGTGAATTCAGTTCCTTAGTGGATAACACATTAATGTCTCAGCCGAAACATAAATACTGCGGGTATATTCACTTCATGAGTACGAAAAAGGACGAAATACCTGATATGAATTTCACTACAAGTCACAATTGAAACTGTAAAATTGAGTTCTATCGCATGATGATACAAACTAAATCATAGATTGTTTGGTTGGTAACTTCATTTCATCTGGAGCTGAAGATAGCAATGCAAGATGTACTGAGATTAAATTACATTAATCAACAACAATATCTGAATAATAATAATAATAATATAGTACCATTTCGTGCTTTCTCGTCAGTCACATACAAGCAACATGTTATTTGTGTAAATACAGTTTTGAAGATAAGGTCAAAATTTCTTATTTAGCATGACATTCACTCACTAGTCAACTTGAAGTGTAAATTAATGGTTGAGAAGGTCAGGTTGGAATTTCTAAACAAATGCATTATTGACAACCACTTCCCATGGATTTATAATAAAATGCTTCGACGAAATAAAGTGCGAATAACAAGTTCGAGTCTGAGGAAGTTAACACGAATTCAGATTACTTTATGTGTTCAAAAACAACTGTATGTTGACCTTTGTTTACCATGGTTCTAGTGAGTGAATGTCATGCTAAATAAGAAATTTTGACCTTATCTTCAAAACTGTATTTACACAAATAACATGTTGCTTGTATGTGACTGACGAGAAAGCACGAAATGGTACTATCTCACAAAATATGTCTTCTTATTTCTCTATTCAAGTTTATCAAAGGGAACCACTGTTTTGAATAATAATAATAATATGATCAAAATCATAATTACTCTAATTATCTATACTTACTTTTGAAGCAATATGAACTGCAACATCTAATTCAGTTTCTTGTGTTTCATGTTCATAATGAATACCTTCAATAGTTAAACTTAATCCAGCATCTAAATGTTTTTGAGCATAAAAAAATCCGTATGAACTAGTGTAGAAAAATGAATTTACAATGATCTATTTGTACGAATTGAGAATTTTGCATTATAAGGTTGTGAAGATTATTGAGTTACTTTTGAAAGCACGAATCAATCAATGTTAGATCACCATTAGAAACTTGGAAGCACACTAGACCGAAGGTCTTGGGTTCGAATCCTGCGAGTAGTGGGAGTCGTGGATGTGCACTGTTGATGAGTCCCATTCCAGGATGAAATGGCTGTCCAGTGCTTCCAGGTATCTAATGCTGGTCTAATATTGATCGATTCAATCCAACAGCCACCAGTGTGAGACCATATTATCATGTAATTGGAAGATGTCTTTGAGTCAAGCGCTCCTCAAGTCCAAAAGAGAAGAGGAAGAATGAAGAACACATCAAGTCGAGAATCGGAAACAGACATGAAAAGAATGAATAGTATTTGGGTAGAACTGGAAAGGAAGGCCCAGGAGAGAGTAGGTTGGAGAATGCTGGTAGGCGGAGTATGCTCTACTAGAGGTAACAAGCGTAAGTAAGTAAAATAGGTTTTGGCGATTAGCTTTTCTCTGAATCGATAACTGACAGTTAATTTAAGACTGAATAGTAGCAAGGTTTCATCAAGCAACCTTCTTAATACTGACTGCTATGGATCTGCATAACTCCTATATCTAAGCTTCGTGTTAGTTGTCATCGGTCAGTGAAGTGTATCTACAATCATGAAAAAAATGGCATACCCCTATGGGATTCGAAAACACAGTCATAGACTAATGTGGCAATAGTAACATCTAATTATTTGCACTTATCATTCTCAACTATAACACTAATCAAGTCGAAAATTAATGTAAATCATAAAATGAAATGTTCGTGAGCAGTATTTGCTATAGATCGATCGCTGTCGAGATTAAATTGAAAAGCAGGGTCTAGAGTAATTGTTTCATCAGACTATGGGAATACTTGGACGAGACTAAGATAGGTAGAACTCAGAACCTATAAGCCATATGGCAAACACTTAATGACCATAACCGCTGAGTCAAGGACCGATGGTATAATTCCAGTTTTGATCGATTGGAATTAAAGTAATGCAGATCATCAAATGCTTCTAGTGATAACTATTTTGCTAAGACATGTTTGAAATAAACCAGCCATAACTTTCGCAATACCTGGGTTCAACTCACAGTGCAGTTGTGGATGTGTGTTGCAAAAGATCCCGATACTAAGAAGAAACAGTGGTCTAATTTACTCTCATTGTCAATGGTACCTAGATTAAAATTAATGTGAGACGAAATTTCTTTTTAAATGCATAGAATATTTGTACTTTAACGTTTGCCAGCATGAAGGCAACGAAAAAATATATATATAATAAACGAACATGAATATAATTTGGCATAGACTAAACTACAGTTTCGTACTTTTTTTTCTACTAAAAAAAAAACTTCATCCTCACCTCTCTGCATGTGTACCCTAATTTTTGGACAAACGCAACCTTAACTAATACAGAGCATTGATCACGGATTTTTTTCTCTGTAACTGTTACGTGATGGACGTGGTGTGGAAAAATCGCCTTGTAATCGTCTAGTTATCAATGCACACACATACACACACGTGTAATTATATTGGAAATATGTGTTTGTCTAAATATCTCATCATTCTGTTATTGTGAAAATTAGACTGCCGAAAAATGAAGTAATAACATTATGTTGGTTTGATGTAATTAATTACTCCACCGATGACTAACTTTCAATTAATGAGTTAATGAAGTGATTTGTACTTGAAGCCGGTAGGAAATAAACTTCCTCTTATTTACATGAATAAAATAAAAAAGAACTGCTAATAAGCAGATAACAGTTGAAAACTATATATATATATATATATATATATATATATATATATATATATATATATATATATATATATATATGCCATGACATACCCTGGTTCGTTCGAGAGTAGGGAAAGTTTGACAAGTGACCGGCGCCTGAACTGGGTAGGTAGGTAGGTATGAAGAATCCATCTAGGCAAGTTTGGAAACCCTGATTCCAAACCACTGGTACACATGGGCTTCGGGGTAATGAAGAAACAAACTTATTGTTGGGTACAGTCTACTATCGGACTGCATAGCCTAACGGTACTCCACTGCCTTGTGGATTAGAATTTTATGTCAAAGACTCATGCAAAGGTACGCGAGCAGTATCTCAGCTAACACATAATTTCAGTGGTTTTTATGGCGCATTTGTATTTTGGTGCCTCTTTGTACGAATGTTTATGTGCTTAAAATATTTATATTATACGTACTAGGTTTCCATCTATACTGTTGGGTATGAGGCCTAATAATAAACATTTTTCTTGCTTAAAATGTAATTAGGAAAACTATGATTCCAACTAATAACTTTGTATTCGAAAGTTAAAAATGTTAAATTGCTGATCCATCGCTTCGACAAGACATTACAAAACTAGCCATTTCTGACACCGATTTGGATACAGATTGAAAATTATCAAGCATAATTGTTTCTTTCTAGCTGCACGCAATATGATCTTTCATTCATATGATCTATATATATATATATATATATATATATATATATATATATATATATATATATATATATATATATATCAGTTTATTTTCCTAAAACCATCTTCATCATGGTTTATATCTAGTTATTTATTTATTTACAAATAAAATTTAATATTTATTTAATCCTGTCAACCTAAGTGTGAATTAATCCCCCCCCACTCTCGCTCCTTCACAAAATACAATCAAATGTCCTTGAAAATGGATAAAAGTCAAACAAAAAAGTATTCAACTGTGAAAATAACCAAAAAAAAACATTCATATCCAACCGTAGTAGTGTAAGTATAATTTTAAATTACATCTAGGACATTTTACACAAATGACAAGTTTAAAACTAAAAAGTACATTCGAAATTTGAAATTACATCTGTAACATGTCAAAATAATAATAATTTACTGAATAGAATGAAATAAATGATATAACTCAGTGAAATAAGAAATTTGTTATATCTTGAATGAAAAAGTCAACTAAACTTTTGATGATCAGTTAACATTGAATTGATTAAACTTTTTTTTTAGGAATGAGTGGATTCACAGATGGACTGTGATTGACAGTGGATACGAGAGCAATTAATTTAACCTATTATGAGATTCATCAGTTGAATGCACGAACATTTTTTGCTCTGATGTGTCATACTGTGACTGTGAAAAGACAAAACACGTTACTCATGAAGCTACTGAGTTTGTAGACTACTTCAAGAATGTTTTGAGCAATTGAGATAAAAACACAAGAAGTGTACCGTCACATATATACGGAAAGAAATATGACACTGATGTACTTAAAATTTTATATAATAGTATCGTTATGTCCTCCGGTTAGCATTTCGATTGAACAATGTTATATTTCATTCGTATCAACTGGGTCCGAATTCAGCCATTCATCTGCCCCGGTTAATATAGTTCATACAATTAGTTAATTGATTAGATCAAGGATCTTAAACAAATAATCACAAGTGAAATACCTCTCCACCAGGTATAAGTTATATTCACGAATTCAGTCGATTGGAATCACAGTAGCCCTTGAAATAAAATGTACTAACCCAAAATTTTTACCTGATCAAAATGAAGTAAGATCAATCCGTGACAAGTATATTGGTATACTATATATTAGGGATGATACTGATAAGTACTAAGGTTTTTAGAATATGGTTTTAGAAGAAGGAATAAATAGAACTCAAGATCAAGATGCAAATAAAGAATGAAGTCATTTTTCACATTAAAATCGATTCTCACATATTGTTACCGAATGTCTCTAATAGCTGGCTGAGATTATCTAGTAAATATCAACCAGGTGAAAGATTGCATTTACCAACATGGTTCATAGACCAATAGTCAATGACAATGTTTGGACATGCTTCAGGTGTCTCCCAAATATTGTGCATCAGGGTAAGGCAGTGTTGAAACAAACGGATTTATCATAATTGCTAATATATAATAACATTAATAATTATTATTATTTTAAAAAAATCATATTCACATTAGTTACACATAACAAACCTTTAATATCTTCTTTAACTTCTTCACCAAGTGATCCAGAAGTAACTAAATCAATACTTGGCGTTGATTCCACACTATCATCATCTCCACCAGATTTCAAGTGTAATTTATAAATATCTGATGTAGGCGGATTTTTTAATTTAAATTGAATTATTTGTCCATGAATTGTACGTGTACATGTAATTATATCATTATTATCTGTAGTACATTTTCCATCTACAAAATTTAATCAATGGCATAAATGGAGCATTAAGAGAAAACAAAGAAAAATTTATTCAGTAGTAGAAATTGTTTAATGTTTATACAGTAAAATTATGTCACTAGTAAGCTATTAAGATTTTGCGAAATCGCTAAATTAATCAGAGTTAGACATTAACATTGCAGGATGTCGGCTTAGTGGTTCAGAGGTAAGGTGTTCGCGCAAGGCCGAAGATCTTGGCTTCCAATATTGAGAGCAGCAGAAGTCGTGGATACGTACTACTGATGAGTCAAATACCCAGACGAAACGGCCGTCCAGTGTTCTGGGTGTCTAATGATAATTTATTCATGAGTTGGATGTAAGTGAAATTTACTAGTTTAAACGTATATATATGCGTAATTCATTTGTATTGGTTATTTGAAATTTCCGACCGTGGTGTTCAAGAGTACAATTTATCTGTCTTTTTTGTATGTGCATTACGGGGTTGTGAAGATTGTTAAGTTACACATTTTTGAAACCATGAATCAATCAATGTTAGACCACCATTATAAACCTGGAAGCACTGGACGGCCGTTTCGTCCTGGTATGGGACTCCTCAGCAGTGCGCATCCACGACTCTTGCACCCCGCAGGATTCGAACCTAGGACCTTCGGTATTGTAGGCGAACGCCTAACCATCGGACCACTGAGCCCGTATCTAACGGTGTTAATGTCTAACTTGATCAATTCACGGAGTTGTATATGTATATTTATAATACAGTTCATTTGAACGATATAATATAGGAAAATTTTGAATGTGAAAGAAAAAATTGTAGTGTATTCACAGTAGATGAGTTCCGAAAAGAAAACCTTTATTCCATCGTTTGTTTTCTTATTACAAACATATCATGAATTCTATTTTTAATGTTCGATTAAAAATTATGATTATTAAGATTTTAAATAAGAAACAAATAATTCTGCTTAAATTAAAAATGAATTTTAAAATAATAAGAATTGTGATTAAAATATAAAATAATTAATTAAATTTTCATTATAGAGGTTAAGAGTTCGAGCGGAGAACAAATGTCGTGGGTTCGATCCCCATGGGCGGGGATCATGGACGCTTACTGCTGATAACAGGACGAAACAGCCGTCCAGTGCTTCCAGGTTTCTAGTGTTGGTTTTACAATGATCGATTCATGATTTAAATAAAAATTTTTGTCTTATTAGAAATAAAAATTATCGATAGTTATTTTAATAACTATTTTATAGTTCTGATCGAATTTATTTTCCAATGTACACATCTGGATGTAAACTGTTTTGGTTTTTTGTTGGAAAGATTATTAGAATACAAGCAAGCTATTAATTATATAGCTTGACCGAAATTCACTGTATCAGTAATGCGTAAATTACTTCTTATAAGGAACTTATTTGGTTCCGTTTGTTATTTAGTTTTACGATAAGAAATATAGGGTACCTATCACGAAGTTAATTATTACGTCAAAACTAATTCATCTTCCATGATGTGAGTAAGTAAGATGCTGCTACCTTCATCATACTTCTGACTTTACTACAGATTATCATCTTTAAAGTCTACTTGAACTGAAGCAGAACATCAGCTCAACATTAACCTGACAAAACCTGTCAAATTTATCATAATACAGAATAATAAAAACATTTTTAAAAAAATACACGTAACTAGAGCGTAACCATTCAAAAGTCCTTATCAAAACCATATTATTTCTCAAATTTCATCAAGCTAATTCTATGAAATTTTCTACACAAAGTTGATAAACTTACTGGATAGAAAAAACAAATACATCCTACTACTTTAAGTGGTGTTCACGTGACTGACTTAGTAAATGACTAGCCTAAAATTTGGACAGATAAATTTTTTATATTAAATATAAAGGGTATGATTTGACATAGTTTGATGTCTTTGTTAGTTAGTTAGTTAGTGAGAGCAGAAAGAGAGAGAGACGAGTAGGGATAGGACGACAGCATAGGAAACAAAAAAGAACCATGGGTCGATAAATCGTATCACGAAAATGATGCAAGTATAAACGTAGTAAATTTAGTGAGAAAAACTGCTTGCTAGAGTAGAAAATGCACAAATCAGTCCTAGGCTAAGATGACGCAGCTTGATTAGTGCTTCATAGTTTTCAATAATGGTTTAACTTAGATCAATTTATGATATCAATAACATTTAATGATATTCACTAACCAATAAACTTGCAATTGTCAGTACGAGGTTGTGGAGATTGTTGAATTGAATTGAAATTATTAAACTGGCAGTGTGACGTAGATCTTTTAATGATTTCAATGAAATTCAACAACCTTTACAACCTATTAGTGAAAAATACCAACTGCTCACAAGTGATTGGCTCCGAGAGGAGATTCCCGAATTTCTAGGGAGAAGTTGTGACAAGTGGAGTTCAACCATGTCGAGCGTGAGGTAGTTGTCTACCAAAGATAATGGATGAAGGGTTACACGAAAAGTTAGAAATTAACACCTTTAGGTATAAGTTCGGTTAAGCGATCACGTGTGAGACTGAAAGTTCTGGGTTCGATCCTCGGGTGCGGTGTCGTGGGTGAGAACTTGAGGAGTCTTAAACTAGGTAGAAACGCCTTTCAGTGCTTCTAGGTTTATAATAGTGACATAAGGTCGGTTCATGTTTTTAACAACAATTATAATTCTTTGTGCATGAGTCAATATAGACAATCCTATTTAGACAACATAGTAGAAAAGAATCAACTAACTAGAAGTATAGGGTTGTTCCTTTTTTGGTTTAGGACAGTTGTGATTTAAAGTAAAGTAAAAGCTTTAAATTATTTGACAGTTTAGTTGTAGTTCTTTCTTCCATACGTGCATCAGTTCAAGTTGCTATACCGCATTGGCACAGAGAGTTAGAATTGTCAATTCAAATCCTGTAGTAGTAGTAATAATAAGAGAATAGATTTAAAGCAGTTCTTCTAAGGATTAACATGTATTCAACATTTGAGCTATATTAATTTTGTACTCTTCCAACAGTGAATTTCTATTTAACTAATGTTGATTAACTAATTATTATTTGATTGAACTGCGATACAATTTAACTTATTCAACAGATAGTACCAGTAATCTGATCATCTCGACAAAGTACACACAGTATTTGGTCACTTAGATTAGTGGCCAGATTGCAACTTCATCGATAGAGTTTGATCAGAACTGAGATGATTAAGCGAACATGAGGCTGGTCACTGCACGCTGATTAATCAATTACAAATACTCCAGTCCTACTGGAGATTGATGAGTGTCCTAATAGTTCACTGATAACATCTCTCACTTTAGAGCTCAGTAAACTGTGTTTGAATCCTTCAGAATGGAACTACTGTTGCTTCGATTTTGTAGACACGATTAATTTGCGACTGCCAACTAACCATAAAAAATTTAATTTGGAAAATATTGAACAATGGTTAAATTAGATTTGTATTTGACCAAAAACAAATTGTGCATTTTTATGCTGGTGGGTGGTATAATTTAATTTAAACATCTGTGACAAAAGTTCTACTGTTCCAATTGTCAGACATTATTTCTTTACATGACCGAATATATTTGACAAGTAAGCATATTTACAATTATTAATTTTTAAACAAATGAACTGTAAATTATTGAAATTGAAATAAGATATTTAAAATCAATTTCATGAACTGATAATAACACTGGAAAGATCACTAAGAATTTAGTCATTTTTTTTAATTGGAACATTCGATCAATGGTACTGTCAGTTTCAATCGCCCACTCTTCATCTTCATCCTCTTATAGGAGTGAGTGTTTTCTCGAGTTTTTCAATCTAATATTTAACAGTGAGTTAAATGATCAATGACCAACAATGGACAGATTTGACAATATCATTTCTTCATTTGTAGTATGGTTTTTGTTTGAAATATTAACAATAGTTGTTTGCAGGTTGTATTCATCAGACATTGATTTTAGTTGAAATTGTATGATTCAACCCCGATCTGGTGATTTGAATGATCAAGCATTTCTGAAAGAGTCGGATTTCTGTTTTGTTTTAGTATAAGGGCTCCTCAGTAGTATGGATTCACGCCACTGCAACCAGGTTGTCTCGTTCTCAGGCTCGAATGCTTAACCTCTAGATCACTGAATAAGGATTCGTTTGAAACTAATATAATACACAACTAAATTTGATAACATGAAATGGTATGAGAAATATTAAGAAAAGAAGTTTCATGCTGAAATGTGATTTGTGGGATATTTGTACTTGCGTATGTTAGTACGCCCTATTGAGGATTTGATGGTAGGTGGTATAACGGGATAAGCAATCAGAAAGTTAAACTCCCAAGGCTGCCCTATCTAAAATTATTAATAATATTGTTTTTATGTATTTACTGTAAAAATTTATATTAATTAATTTTTTTCTTCTCCTGGATGTGAGCATTTTTGTGATGCATAAAACTTTGTAATGTGTTGTACCAATTTTTAAGGTTCTGTGTAGTTTATGACAAATTTATAAATCAGTTCTCCTTCACTTATGGTGTTATTATGCTGCTATTGTTACTTCTCAAATACTTTGATGTGTGGTCAAGATCTAACTGTACATTACTGTTTGAGTTTTGAGTTATAAATTGAATTGAATACAATAGGGAACTAATCTGTTTCGTATCCGCGTCTTCAAACTGCTTACTAGATTGGAAGGTGCTCGATGTCCAGTAAGTGTTGTCTTGGGTATTGTTCACTGATCGATGTGTCGATTTGTGAGTAGAAGGTCATCGACCCTGTTAGAAATACACGTAAACTGGTCGCCAACTGGAATCCTGATAAATGAATACAACACGTGATACGGATGAGCGTACTCAAATCATAACAGTAGGGAACTGCAATTCGTTTGTAAAGTTAAGAGATTGCTCATTACATTAGTTAGTTTTGAAATCCAAATCCTTAATCTTATCCAGATTCTACTGACATGAGTTATAAAACCCACCAGAGAAATCACTTTGCTCAAGATCATAGATACGCCTTATATGGGAGTGAGTGGTAATTAACATGTAGCTGAGGTCACAGGTTCAGTAACTATTACTTTCAATCACATTACAAGCAATTCATGTAGCAGAATAGTGAGAACAGATCATTAGATTAATTCAATTATTATTCATAATAGATATTAAAAATTAGAAAGCTTTAGTCTGTGTAATAAATCTGTTCATGTATGTATAAACCAGATGGTTAATGATGTTTCATCATAGAGATGTGGCGGTTGTTGTTTATCACTGAAGTCATGAATCAATCATTGTTAGACCATCATTAGAAACAAACAAGCACTGGATGGCCGTTTCGTACTGGTACGGGGCTCATCAGCAGTGCGTATCCACGGCTCCCCTTACTCACAGGAATCGAACCTGTGACCTTCGGTCTTGCACCCGAATGTTTAACTTCCGGACCATTGAAACTGCATCCAATGGTGTTAATGTCTAACTCTGGTCATTCTAACATTTTTCAATCAATTCTGTCTTATTTATCTTGACATCTTCAAAAATTGGTTACAATAATTGTGCCGACCGCACATAATCAAACAGAAATTTACGATTAATGACATGGATGCCTTATCATTGAAGATTATCAATAGATAGGTTCTCATGTTTAGTGTACAAACATTATTTCCTAATCAATAAATTTTTTAACAAGTTAAATTAAGTTCACTTTTTTTATTACTTTTTTCAAATTTCTTATTAAATTAAAAATATAATTCATAATTTTTTTCTTTCTACTAATGTATCCATCAATACATGGAGTAAAATCATCTATTTCTCAAGGGTTACATTTTGTTGAGTATCATTTTTCATTTGGATGAAAAAAAGATTATTACTTTGTTGAAAAAATTTATGCAAATCTATTTTATTCGACAATTTTAAACTAGATGAAAAATGAATGATTCGAAAATATGGTACAATTGTAAAACTAATTTATTGCTTCTCATTGAGTAACATTGTAAAACAAATAGCTCACTGAACAATCATGTTTTCCTACTGTTGTGATTTATTAAAAATCTATTCACTTCCTGTCTAGGTTATCTCTTATGGAGATAATGGAATTTTGGTACAAACGTTGTCTAACCATCAATGGGATTTTGATTGAAAGACCTGAAGTTTCACAGTTTCGTCCCAAGAACAATTGCCACTAGTACCGAACATCTTGCCAGCCAATGATTATTCTCTAGTGACTGAATTCTACAAAAGTTAGTGAAGCTCTATTGAAATCACCTGTGTATTTAGAGTATGTTTAGAATAAACCAGTCGGTCAGTCAGTTCAAGTTACCATACCACATTTGCACAGATAGTAAGTAGTAGCTGTAAACAAGAACATTAGGGTTCAAAGATATTATTCAAGAAGTATAATTCAGAGAGATTGCTTTAGAAAGAGAGAGATAGAAGTGATGAGGAATTCAGAAGAATAAAATTTGAGAGAACACAAAGAGTGGATGCACCTGCGCCATCGCAAACGATTTTGAGACATGTCGTTCAAGGTCTCTAACCATCTTTTACTGTTATCGCGTGGACCCCAACTAGGTAGTCTACATCTACCAACATAACTAAGTCCACTTATCAGTGACTTCATGGAATTGTGCCATGTTTTGATGAAACCAAGTTTCGCTCGTATCATTTAGACATTTGTTGCTCTCAAGATTTGAGTTGAATACATTAAATGAGGATTGTGGATGAACCGTTAGTTAAAGAATTTAAATTACAGGTAAAATAAAAGAGATTAGTAAGGTACGATTTGGTATCAACTGATATATATATATATATATATATATATATATATATATATATGTAGATTATGTCATCATAATAATCTTGTACAAACCTTTAAGTTGAACACTTGCCACAATTAAATTTTCACCTTCATTCACAGAACAACCAGAATGTTGTAGAGTTAAGATTTTCAATTGATTATCTACATTATTCTCATCTAATTGATGATATGCTCGAATATCTAATAAATGTGAATCTCTTTGCCAAACCCATGCACGAATTGTATTCACTTTATCCGGTGTTATAACTAAAAATTAAAATTTTTATTAGAAATAAACAGATTGATGAACTGAATTTAAATTAAGGGCGGGGGAGGTATTTTATAATAATCATTATTATTTTTTAGCTGACATTTTAAAAAAACGTCTATGACAATAGTTAAATAACCAATGGGTGGGTGTGTTTCGTCCTGATCTATCAACTACTTCATCAGTGGTACAGCCAGACCTTAAGGATTTAACCTGTAGACAGTCAATCTGGTATGCAATAGTTAACATGGCCTAATTTCAATCGATTCATAATATCACTTGACCATCTTCTCATGTCGTCCGTTGGTAATTGCTTCAAACTTGTAAATGGGTGAACTTCATGTGATTATGGTTAAAAATTTTATTTAATTAAATAATAATTGTTTTCATATAAAAAACTTGCGAATTGAAGTTATCGATCATATTTTCTATGTTCACTAAGTCTGTTCTGTCTAGCATTTCCGGTCAGTGTTTCTTTCATTCAGTAACATTACTTGATAACTTTCATAGTTTAAATCATTAACTGGCATTAGCTAGATCAACATTAAAAGCCTACAAGCACTGTAAAAATATATTGTCTTAGTGCTCGCTGCTTTCAATTAGCACCCGTGCTTATACTTCCCAGATTTTGAGTCAAGAGCTTGCTTTGCTGAGGAGATGCACACTATGAAGAAACGATCGTACAGGGCTTCTAGGTCTCCAATGATGGTCGAATTGAGATCGCTTTATGTTGGGGGTGTTAGATTCCCAGAACTCACTTGTTAAATGCCTTATTTTGGATTGCACGTTTGCGAGCATAGGCTGATCAGTTGACCTTGAGATTTCATTTCCCACCAGGAAAATCCTTGGCTGTGGTTGGCTGCTGTGTATTTTAGTGTGCTATTTTCTTAACTGTCCCAGGGACGTTTATATGATGTATAAATAAACGAGATTTGTGTGCTTGATTGCATTGTGCTTGCTGGGTGTTTGTAGAATATACTTCCTACGCTACATCAAGATTTTTCATTAGTCAGCAGATCAGGGTAGCCTACCTGGACGCTGGTTCATTGTCTCGTTCGCGTTTATCGACTAAGGTGAACCCGTAATAGTTTCAAGCATGCCTAGTGACGAACCTAACACTTTATAAATCAAGCTCTAAGAATCCTACAATCTTCACAAATCCCCCTGTGCCAATTTTCGATAATTAATGTTAATGACTGAATATAACTAATTACTCAGCGAAAACATCTTGAAACTGCGATACAAGTTCATGACATTAGTTTGAATTTTCATAGAGAAAGTAATGCTTCTCTTCTGATGATTTCCAAATGGAATAAAAAATAAACTTAGTGTTTCCTAATCGCCGAATTCAAAAACCTAACATTAGGTTGAATTATGACCTTATCTATGTTTGAGTTAATTTCAGAGTTAAGTAAACAATACTATGTTAAAGAAATCTACTTATCCAAAACTTACTCAACGTCCGAAAAACATCTTTAATCACAGATGGTGATTTTTTAGTTGATAATAGAGCTTCCGGCATACTCCATGTAATTGTAATCACATTATCATCAACAGGATCTGGCCAAACGTCTTGCAATTCATATTTATAAACTGGTAATGACCATAGATCAGAATCAGTATTGACGCCTGGAAATGCTTGTACATTTGTTTGTTCTGTAATCTGTAAAAAAAAAAGAAAAGAAAAAACAAATTATTACAAATAGATGACTGATGTATATTGTGATAACAACACACAGGAGGCATAAACTTAACAGCTTGACATTTTTATCAAGATCAGCTACAAGTCTATCGATTAAGCAGAACTATCTACTGAATATATTTTGTCAAGATACTTCTTTAGGATTTTATAAAATATTTTCAACTATATAAGATAGGATTTTTCAACATAGAGTTATGGAGAAATCATGAAATCATGAATCAATCGTTGTAAGCACTGGCTGGCCGTTTCGTCCTGGTATGGTACTTATCAGCGCACTGCTGTTATGCTCACTAGTAATTAGCTTCGTAAGGAAATCCTCGGAGTTCGCACAAAACCTTCGATTGACCAGAGTTAGACATTAACTCCGTCAGATGCCGGCTCAATGGTCCAGAGATTAGGCATTCGCTTACATGACCAGAGGTTTAGGGTTCGATTTCTGCGAGAAGGGGGAGTTGTTGATACACACTGCTGATGATACCTATCCATGGACGAAACGGCAGTCCAGTGCTTTCAGGTTTCAAATGATAGTCTAACAATGATTGATTTCAACAATATATATGTACATACGACAATGGTCGATTGATAAGCTCTTGTTCATAGAGATGAATTAGTGAATTTTTTGTTAGGTCTAGTGAAAAAAACACAAAATTATTTCTAAGAACACATATCAATATTGTGAGTAGATGATGAAATTTTCCTATAATAAGTGATTGGATTAATCAATAGGACGTGAGATAATGAAAGATAAATCAATTGAGATATTTATTCAGTTTACTTCAACTAGAACTAAAATATTACTGAAAAACATGATGTTCGATTGATTTTTATACAAAGAATAATGCATTACTGGCAACAGGAAATGATAAACAATTGACATGCAAATGAACGAGATAAACATTATTCCGTTATGGTTTGCATAAGAAATCAACTGAAATAAATTCTGTTCTTGACAACTTGAAGCTTAAACCAAAACAAACAAATAAGTTGATCCGGGATACAATTGTATAACAACAACGCTGGAAGTTATTATTGAAGAAGGAACTCCATGGAAAAAATAACTTATTTATAATGCACAGATACATATGATACGAAAAAATGTTGAAATTATCGCTATCTAAGAGTAAAGAAAGCAGAACTGTACAAACAAATGAAACAGTAATCTTGCAGAAATATGTAACGCGAAAAAATTGAGTCCAAAAACGAAATAGGCAAGTAGTTTACGTGTTTGACTGCAGAAGACTTTCAGAACCCTTTAGGACGGCTGTAATCTGAAAGTATGCAAGACAAATGCCTTCATTGGCATCTGTGTCACTTTTGTTTGATCGACCATATTACATAATACAAAAGTATACTCCGATGATAGTGCAACTATGTGATCTCGATTAAAACATCATTTAAGTCTAGTTTATATCAGTACTCTTACATAAAAAACACTTTGAAGTGATATAATCGAGTGTTTGTATTGTTATATATGCTACAAGTTTGGTAAACTTTGTAGATCTTATAACTCATAGTAACAAAAATTTATTTAGTTTCTGAAATTTCTTCATTACTGATATCATTCACTCGTTCATCAGCATTAAAAAATGACAAATAACGAGAGTAGTTATCAAGAACATTTCGAAACAATCACCAATGTTGTCGATGACCTGTCTCCTTCAATTTCCTTTGATATATTTCATAATTTCATATAATCAAAATATTTAAAAAAATAAAAAGAAATAAAATTGTCATTAATAATACTAATAATAATTCTTACTGAATTTGTTCTACTTCCTGCTTGTCCACCTTCAATAAATACAACCCCGATTTGTACATCTTTTAACAGACTATAACCAGTGATATAGAATTTAAAATAACTTTCTTGTTCATTTTCTGGTAGTTCAATAAAGCCTACATGTGATTCAATGACTTGTTCAGCAAATACTGTTGTGTAATTTGTTTGAAATATAAAATCTGAAATATTTTTTTTGAAAAACAAACAAATACAGTAATGAAATAGAGAAAGAGTACACCAGATATTGTATATATTTTATCAGACAATATCTCTGTATGCGTGTGGGTTTGAAAGAAAACAGCTTCTTACAGAATGTAAATAAAAGAATTAGTCATGATTATGAAAACGACTGAATTTTTTAGATAGGTGGTCACAACAGGAGACCCTTACTCTACCTATGTTTGGTGCTAGTTGACCCTTGTCAATAATGACCACTTGCAATATGTGCAACGCTGCAACCTCTGACATATTATCAAAGAGAATCTAAGGCGAAAAAATTGACCTTTCATATTGTAAAAATTTGATTGGTTGTTGGAGTAGACCTTAGGTACCGATCGAATGCAATCGATCAGTTGAGAATCCGATGTTTTCTGTCTACTCTCTTCGATCACTTGACATTATTTCATGTGATTTCACAAACATTATCGACACAACAAGTACCATTACTAAACGTACTACTACTAATACTATAAATCAGCTGATCACTGGAATTTCGAGTTGTTACAACTCAATTTCTCAACAACAAAAAACAAATCCATTTTCTAAGACTAAAAGATTAAGGTAGGAGAAATGAAATATACAATTTATGGGAAAACTCATTTCTGGACAAGTATATATTGCGTTACATTGTTTATTTAAAAAGCAAACAAATCTTCACTTATTGATTTAATTACTTACATAGTATGATTTCTTGTATGCAGAAGTGTCTGGCTTATATAATCTACGTGGTATATGCCATATAGAAAGGTACATGGAGTGAGTAAAGAGTATGATAGAAGAAATATGTATGTGCATGTACGCTTGTACAAGGAAACACAAGGTAAAAATGGAAAAACTAGGCGATATATAAGAAAGTAGAGATTATAACATATAATCATATCATAAATCATCACTATGGGAACGATGAATTTTTCAGAAGAATAGAAGAAAATTATGATGGTATAATGTTATGCTCTCAGATTTCTTGTTAAATATATATATATCACGTTTTCTGGTCATCACGATCAACTCTAGAACAGTTTTCTTTTTAGTTATCTTTCTACAATGTGGGAAACCTAGAAGCGACGGCTCCCAATGCACCCTTAATTCCACTTTACATGACTTCGTTCACTACCAAACCCCATTAAAATCACAGAACAAGTATAATGTGTACAATATTCAGATTATTTTAGTTTGACGCAAATTTAGCGCAACTATTCAGTCAACATTTTCATGATAATTCTGTTTCATTGTGATCGGTAATAAAAGATTCATGTCAAATAGACACAAATTTTCACTGATTGATCAGTGAATCAGAGTTAACAGTACAGTGGTCGCCGAATATCAAAATTGGTCATTCCGTAAAATGATACTTTAGTGACGAGCCGACCAGAGGTTTGTGTGAGAGTTTCAATTAACATGTATAACACTCAGTAGAAATGCCCTTGCATACTGCTCGAAAAGTTGATAATGACAGAGAAAGTTAACTTTTCTTATCGCGACAGTCGATAATCTTAAACCCACCAAACTTCTCACTCTGTCTTTGTCGATCATTTATAAATAGGTTAATCGACACTATTCCCTTAACCTTAACCCTCAATCGATAATCGTGAAACAAAAGTACATTTTATAAACGGACCAATCAGATAGTATCGTTTGAATTATTGAGTAACACTCATGTTTAAACTTTAGCTGATATTAGCTTGTGATGAAAACTCTGACCTTAATTCTAACTAAGAGCACAATGTAAGGACTCTTAAAAATCTGTTCGTGTCTTTTTAAAAGTTTGCAAACACAGACAATCTACATTTCATGAGAATGAGTTTGTGTGTTATATTTTGGCAGTAGAGTTAATTTTAGCTGACATTAGTGCATGAGTAATTGCGCAAACTCAGTTTGTAAGATTATTATTTTAATTTCCATCCGACTATCTACTCATGAAAGCTGTTTAATGACTGACTAAAAAATTGCTGAGAATTCGTGACAACTATCACCTACATATATCATAAGAATCCAATTTTACTGAGAGTTACAAATTTTAAATTACATTTACTTACCTTGATCAAAATCTGTCGGTTTAAGATTTGTAGATAATGAGAAAAGTTGTGATTTTTTATGGTCATTCGCTTGACAACTACACTGATACTGACTGTAATATTGATGAGCTGAAAATTGATTTAAACAAAAGAAAAATTAATTGTTAAAGTTAAAATATTTTATGAATAATCAGAAATGTTTCAAGAAAAAGTTTGAGAGAATAGTATGATACTACTGAAATTCATAGGCAGTATTATTAAAAACTTGATTGAAGGGGTCTCTGATAACCCGATAGATTTATATTACATTCTTCCCATATTATTGTTAGTCAGGATAATTTGGGAAATAAAGAAGCATTCTGATACAACTATTTTGTACTCAGACATGACGCACCTGAAGCAGATGCCATCGATGAAATTCGGTTGTCATTGTATGGGATGGGGAGCTGACTTAAGTTAGGATTGTATAACTAGACTTGTTTTAAGGCATGGATGTCCCGCGTTTGATCCCTGGTTATAAGTGTTCAGTCCAGTGAAGTAGTGCCAGAAGAGAAGCAGCTGCCCAGTGTTACTTGGATTTCAATGAGACTTCAAATAAGATCAGTCTGTGAAGAATGACACCTCATAGTAACAGATGAGTTCTCGAGACAGAAATGATCTAAATCAAACTTTTTTTCCGGTGATATTAACACACAAATGATCATTATGATCCCTTTAACTTTTCTACTATCATCTACATATACATAATGTGTATCGCTTCAGTTCTTTGTTGGTACCCTGCAGCTACTACCTCTACTCTCTATTGTTTATATCTGTCTAATTGATTTCAACATGAATTTTATAACTAATTTGATTAACAATGAGATGATAATAATGATAATAATAATAATAATATTAATAATAATAATAAACCAACCGAATATAAGACCAATTTCAATACAGAAAATGCAAAAAAAAAAAAAAGAATGTAAACTTTTACAAACGAACAAAACATGCATACACACATTATTCTCAGGGAGAAAGAAGGGGAAAAATGAAAAAAAAATCAAAGTACACATAGTTGAGAGGAAGGAAGTAATTTCGTTTTTCTTTTTTATACGACAAATCAAATGTTAGACTATTTATTCTTGAATGATATATTTTGTCAGATTGCATTTTGTTTCACAATAAAAAAACAAATTATTACTTGGAATAACAAGAAGTACCATTGAATTCAGGAATGAACAATTCTAATTTAATAATAATAATAATAATAATAATAACAATGATAAATGATAGTGAATGATTAAACAACACATCATTATTTTATTCAATAAAGTCAGTGAATATTATTTGATCAGTAAATTGTTTTGTGCATAGATATTAATCAATAATAGTTTACTAGCGTAAAGGTTTTTATTCTCTCTCATTACGTTTATATGTTATGGATTGCAAGCGATGAGTTTGCGTTCCTGAACAGATTGCCTCGATATTGCACCAAGTCAAAATTATATGAATAAATTTGGATATTGTTAAATAGTAGGATACAAGACAACTTTGTTCCATTCGGACCGTTATCTGGTTTAGGGGTAACTCTACCATCAAACAGAGTAAACCTGTGCTTCATGGTGCATGAAAGACAAAATAACTTGATAGAGAGGTCTTTAAACAGCCGTCAAAACAATAACAAGCGACTAGCCCACACAAGAAGTTGGATAAGACAACTAACTCATGATTTGGACCAAATCAGCGACAACCTACCTGCAGACTGGGTAGCTAACTAAACCAACAAGGATGGAACTTACGCACAAAAATGAATGCGATCAGAAATTACTAGCAAAACGACACCTAATCTATGGGCGTTACAAGAATAACTGTCAATGAATTTTCGCTACGACCAAAGAAATGACTGAATCGACATATTAATTCTTTCCATCCTCAACTACCACAAGCGCAATCAAACCCACCACCAAGAAACTCAAATTCAGCTTCACTGATAGCCAAGTCACTAAAGCATAACGCCTAACATCAATGTCGCTATATCGGATGCGATAAAGGGTTACAAACTAGAAAAGGAATAGTTAATGACTGCTATGCGGTACGGAGATGGTCAGCTAACACTGGACAGGAAGTGGGGCTAAGGAAGTGAAAAACCTTAAAACCTGTGTGTCGCTTCTCCATAAGATCCGATCGGCTTCACCAACTACTTTTTCTGGAAGGAGGGGACCTAAATGCCTACAAAAGCAAGTAAAATCAAATGACCCAATACAAGTATACCATAAACATCCATCGTCCTCCACTGCCAAACACAGTTTGAAACACGTCATAACAATGATCTTACTCGCCTATTCTTGCATTGTATAAAAGTGTCCAAGGATGTATACTAATGTTTATTGGGGCCTTGGGCATCCGAATATTTGAACCCTCTTTATGCAGTTAAAAACAGTTTGTTCGCACCCTAAACCTACTTTGGTAATTATGTGTTATCATCAAGAGTGATGACTTTTAAATTGTTTTATCACAATAATTTTAATTAGATGGTACCAATGGAAACCGAGATGCACTCCAAAGTTGTTTAGTTCTTTTCTGTTCAGAATCATGGCACCACAATGGTTCGAGCGCAGGACCAGTTTTGTCAGCGAACGCTTCCTGGTCGGGTCCTGCTGAAGAGTCTTTTGTAGCCAATATTTGACTTGCAATAAAATATATATCACATACTTAAATACACATATATCCATTGGCTTAATCCTGTTTGCAAGAGCATGAATTCGAAAAATCAAAATACAAGTTGCTTAGAAGCTACACATATTTCAAATATTCGTATATGACCTGACAAATAACAAGTATGGTGGGAACAAAATGAAAGTGAATTAAAAAACCAGCTTTTACGCAATCAAACAACAATGTTTAAAAAAGACACACAAGTAACAAATGTGCGCATAAATTCTAGAAGAAAGTACAATCTATACGGGTGAATTAGACCCACGAAAATATACACAAATCCTACCTACAATGAGAATTATTAGAAATGTAAACTTGAACACAAGGCCACAACATACCCGATTGGATTACAATGAAACAATATCTAGTCAGACAAATGTGGTTTTTTAATAGAGAGGTGTGAAAAGAATTTCTACAAGTTTTATTCTGAAACGAAACAGCTATTTAATACACAAATAAAAACAATCATAACAAATTATGTATGATTCAAATTCTGCAACCAAAACTAGCCACCTCTTCATATTTAGGTCAAACTAAGATCTTATTTACATTAACTTGTATTACATAAACAATTTTTTAATTGTTGATGACTTTTACCCAAATAACAAACTTCTGTAGGCATGTGTAATTCTAACTATTCACTTATTGCATAACATCAATTGATCACAATCGTTCTTATTCAAAAAAAATTTACAAATAAACTACACTTACCGCATAGAATATAGACATATGGCAAGATGTTTTAATTAAACGAGACGACGAAAAGACAGAGAACATACTACTTGTTGTTGACCGGGTGGATTTTATTTAGGAAGAATTACAAACTACATTTAATCGATCGATTGCCAATAAACATAAATAAAGCGGTACTTGATAGAGACTAACACAAGTCTAATTTGATGGATAATGTTTTTGTTGATGCAACAGTAGTGCAGACTGAAAGAAAGCATGAGCACACCTATTGGTTTCAACCATATTGGCATGTGTAAACTATCCGGTTGAAGTACTTGCGATTTACGATAACAGATGGTCGAAAACAAAAATCTAGATACATTCATGCTCATTGATTTTTGTCCGTTAAATCTTGAGTTATAAAACTGTCTTACATTATTCATTTGTATTTGGTTGTGGATGAATCGTCCGATTGATGAATCTGACACGATGTAATTATTCTTATTTTATTATTTTAGTCATTTTGTGTTAAAGCCTCACAATATTCATTCAATGTTAATTCTATGGATGAATATGTCATCCATCTTGAGTTGCTAGGTATAAGTTAAAATAAAATGTCATGAAATCTATCTTGAAGCTAACTAACCATTACAGAGTATAACAGTGTATTAGTGATATCTTTCTTTGGTTTTTTGTGAAAAATATTTAACAATACAAAGGTTATCGTTATCGTGAATCGATGTATTGATGTGGTTAGAATTGATTATGAAAACTAAACTGCATGAATTGCCGTAATTAGGATCCTCCAAATTTATAAAAAGACTTGATGAAAAGTAACTATGTGATTGTATACAACCATCTGTCATGAATAGAGATTGTAGTATTTTCATAGTTTAAATTACAAACTGATTTTAGTTAGCTTACCACTTATAACCTAAAAGCACCGGCTGAGTATTTCGACTTAAGTATGACACTCATCAGCAGTGTCCAATCATGACACAGAAATCAGAATTCCAATACAGAATCTTCGATTCCGCTCATGTAGACTACTGAGCAGATATCCAATGTTACTGATGTCTAATCCGTTGTCTTCAGTAGATATACCCTGCTCACACACTAAGCAGTTGAACCCCATTACTGATCGCGGTTTATCTCTAGAACTCTAGGAGTTAGATCTTGAAGCTAATCCCTAGTGGACAGGTGATTAGTATTAATATGGAAGATATCAAATGCATAAAGACTGTTGGATTAATTAATTCTATAGTTAGATAAAGAAACGTCAAATCACTATTGATTTTATAAATGTCTAAACCAATTACTTTCATTCGTTTATTGTAAAAACTATCACTTTAATAGAAGCAAAAATGTATGATTAAATGTATGTATGTAGGAAGCATTAACTGAAATATATTCGACAAGATATAATGCATTTTATTCACCAAAATTATGAATAACATTAGTTTCTATTAAATTAGATAAAAGCATTTTCATTTTTCGTTCAAAAAATCAAATTTATCTTTTCATGTAATAAATGTATTATTATTATTATAAATAGTTAAGTAGCGAAAATCGTCTAGGAAACATGAAGATTCTTTCCAATTAAACACTAATCGATAGTGGGATGAAGATGAACATCCACGTCGAGTGTCAAGTAGTAACCCACTTAGAACTATCGAAGATTGTCACGAAATGTTCTGGGTTAAACATTAACACAGTTGGATTTAGGTTCAGTGGTCCAGAGGTTTAGCACTTGCGCGCGAGACTGAGGATTTTCGATTCGATTTCCGCCTGCAGAGTTGTTGATGTACACTGTCGATGGATCCTATACTAAGACAAAACAGCCATCCACTGTTTCAAGGTATTCAATGGTGGCCTACTATAGACTGTTTCATGATGTCAATCAGGATAACTGACCATTGTGTAATTTAATCCATGAACTTATTCATAGGGTAATAAAAATACCGATAGAATAAGATCAAGAGTAAAATTATTCATTTATTCAATACGATAATGATTCAATTTTATCATTCGATTGAACTTTCACAAGTTCAAGTAAAGTTTGCCCATAATGAGTGAGGAGCCTAAAGTCTTATCAGTGAGAGTGATGTCAAGAGAATAGTGAGTTGAACTTCCGTGTTTCACAAATGTAAAAGTTTATCAATTCACACTGTAGCACGGTCAACATCATTCTGCGCTAATGATGATATTTATACTATTCTGTGTATGATCAATAAATCAGTTATGGAACAATCTACAATCTGCTACGAGTGTGTGTCGTTCAAAGTACTCAAATTGTATCAGAATGCCTACATGAAATTATGAAAAATATCTAAGAACAGTAGCAGTGGTAAAAGTGCTGGTGCTAATAGAAAACATTAAGGACGGATATGACTCAAGAAAGTCGAATTCATAGAGAAAAAAGAATAGAAGATAATTTTAGTGGAACACAAAGCACAAATATACTTGAGATATATCATGAAAACTCTGTAACCATGGGTCACGAAAGTCATGCCAACCCCCTACCAGGTAAAATGAACCTACAAACACTGCTCACCTAAGCAGTCATTGGTTTCATGAAGTGATAGCATATTTTGAATTCACTGCCCGTAACTTTCTTCACACCTATTTCTACACCAGATGACATTGAGAGCTGAAGGTCTTGACACGCCTCAACTCATAAAATATCATAAACATGTTAAGTGAAAATCTTATCTAAAACTATTTACCTCATTAAATAACGTAATTGAAATTCACGTTAGTAGAATGAGAATAAATTTATAAATGATTGTAATTATTATGCGCATTTTCAAATCACTCTCTGGTTACTTGTTTTGTTTTGTTTTTTTTTTTCAAGGTAAACAATTTGAAATTATTTCTGTGAATGGCAAGGAAATAAACAAGCAAACAAACAAATAGAAGAGTTGGAATTTTCGAGGTTAAATAAACAATCACACAGGATTTTGCGCTTTGTGTTTATCATTGTTGTGAGTAAAAAAATAATAATAATGATAATAATAATCACAAAAACAAAAAAGAATAACTCAGTAAATAAGATAAACATTGATACGAAAAAATCATTCTCGATAGGAGTGAATAATATTTGACGGGGGGAAAAGCACTGAAATCAACAATGGATTCCATGTTTTTAGCTGGGTACCTACCTATTTATGTGTGTGTGTGTGTGTGAATAAAGTGAACCATCTTTTTTTCCAGCATTTTTGAACAGTTTTCTATTCACTTAATGGGTGAGTGTTACATGTGATGGCGTGATTTTCACTGTGCATTACACTGTTATCATTTAAGGCAATATTTATGTGTACTATGAACATAGTACTATAGCATATCCCTATCTTGCGTTACAAACTTGTGGATGCATATCTTATCTTATTTACTTAATTCAATATTTGGTGCATATTAGAGTGTAAAATTGGTGTCAGAGATTTTATTTATTCTATACATTTTACATGCTACTTCACAAAGTTATGTATTCATTCAGTTATATTGAACTGAGTACGAAACTGTAATAAAATATGCGTCTCTATGAAGAATAGTATTTTAATAAATTTTTATTATTTATTATATTACCCAGTGAAATCATGAATCGACCAGCATCATCAGAAACCTGTAAGCATAAAGTGGCCGTTTCGTCCTAGTTCGGGACTCATCAATAATGCTCACTCACGACTCCTGATCGTGGAGATCAAACACAGGAACTTCGGTCACTCTCGCGAAAGCCTAACCTCTAGATCACTTAGTTGACATCCAACGGTGTCATTGTCTAACTTTGGTCGATCGAACCTTCATGATACTATGATGAATGTCGTACAATGCGCTCACTAGTGAGGAAATTCTCGTAGTTCTAGTGAAAAGATATGGATGGTGGAGTTTAGTCATGTCGGATGTGAACAGTAACTACCCGAGGCAATGAGTGAGGTTACTCAAAATTACTAGATCGATCAAAGTTAGACATTGAAATTGTTGGAAGATGTTAAGCGTTCGTGCGTGAGACCAAATGTTCTGGGTTCGCTCTCCACGAGCGAGAGTTGTGGGTCAGTGTTGTTGATGAGTCCCGTATTAGGACGAAGTGTCCGTTCAGTGCTTACAGGTTTCTAATGGTGGTCTAACAGTGACTGTTTCATGATTTCGACGGAAAACAACAATCTCCATAATACTATAATGAATACTTATTATCTGAATATAAAATATGGTAGTCGTTGTGAAATGGCAAATTCACTTGTTGAAATTTTGTAGCATAAACTAAAAGAAAATACCACTATGACTAAGTATACAGTGATCAATGTTCAGACTGAATTCACATGATGTGCATAAATTTAGTTCAACCAGATCATAAACATTGTGAAGTGGATATTTCTACAAATTATCTCAACTATGTAGGCACAAAAAAAGAAATCATTATGTCAACTAGCTTGTTTGTTTATTGTGTGATCATGTATTTTTTTTTCTTGTCTTTTCTAATTCTTGTCAATCAATAATAAGAAAACATTTTTATCGTCTAATCAACTGTCCATCAATTCACTATGTATGATTACTTTTTTTTTTCTAACGCAGAATGAAAAAAAGCTTTCTTTATCATCAGCATAAGAATTTCTTTTTGGAGATTATGGAATTTTCGCACTGTTCTAGAAGGGAAGGATTCAAGCGCAATAGCGAAAGTCATAAGTTTGAAGTTCGGTTACGGGATCATTCATGAACAGTTCTAAGGAGTTTCATACCAGGAAGTAATAGTGTAGTGCGCGCTACTTATAAGTAGTATATGACGCGAGTGTAAACGTAATGTCTGGCAGCAGAAGAATGGGGAAAAAATGAAGAAAGGAAGATTGGGAACACAATGGAATTTGTATGAAACGCATGAATAGTGAAATGTCAGGCAATGGATTGATGATGGATTGAAGAATTGCAAATTAACGGTTACGATATGGTTTTCCAATTTTACTGAGTTACTCTGTAATTTTCGTTAAATACAATTCGTTTGCCCTCACCTGCGTTCTCCTTCACTACAATAGCTGTACGTTACATTATGGTTTTCAATAGTGGATTAAAAACTATAAAAATAAACGTTCCCATTATTGATTCAAGTCCAATATTTAATGCCTTCTTCAATTTCAGACAAATGATTTATTGACATAAATATGTATATATATTTTATGTTCCATACATTATGACTGTGTGTGTGTGTTTTTGTGCATTAAATTGCATGTTTGTTTATTGATTTCGCAAAGATGATAAAATGCATAATTTTTTTATTTATGAAAAGATGACGAGCATGGAAAATAAATTTTACATGACGAAGATTGTAAGTTCCAATGCGAAGAATAAGTTATTGGAAGTTTGTTTTATGTAGTAGTTTCTATCACGGACAAACTTACTGACCTTTTACACTGTTAATAATCATGTTATGAATTGTAGCTAATTTTGATAAGTAATTCTTAGAGGTCTAGTAAGAATCTCCGACCGATGAAGCCTAGTTCTGTTAAGGAGTGATACAGTTATCCATCGCAGGCAATGGATTAAGTGTTGTACAAGGTCGTCGGTTGATTAGTGTTGGGTATAGGCTCAGTGGTCTAGAGGCTAGGCGTCCATGCGCAAAATCGATGGTCTTACGTATGATTTCTGCTTGCGAAGTCGCGGATGAGCACTGCTGAGGAGTACCGTACTAGGACAAATCAACCGTCTTGTGTTTGTTAGTTTTCAGTGATGATTTAGTTGAGACTAGTTCATGATTTAAACAGTGAAAATACTACAATCATCACAAACTCACTGTACTTAGAACTAATTCATTGAAAATTACGTACTTCATTAAAAATTTAATTTCCATTTTCATTTGTACACAAATATACGTCGTTCATCACATTGTTGTACAGTATTATTTTGATAATAATTAATTTTGTTTGAAACTAATAGGAATTACATTTCACTGAATAAATAACATGTTAACGAACTGTGTCATGCATTTTACAAAACGGAAACCATTCAAGTAAAAAATAAAATACTAGACAGAATCCTAAATTCTATTTCCTATACGTAATCAACTGTTTTATCTAAATCTATAGAAATTATTTCAGTTGTGTTTAGTCAATCTAAGATGAATATAGATCATATATCTAAACGCCAGGGAGAGAAAGAGTCCATATACTTAGAATACTACTACTACTACTACTACTGTGGTGCTGTGGTGCGAGCTACTTATAAGTAGTATATGTTTGAGTGTCAACGTAATGTCTGGCAGCAGAAGATGGGGGAAGATCAAGAAAGGAAGAGTTAGAACACAATGGAATTTGTATGAAACGCATGAATAGTGACAATGGATTGATGTTTTGCAAGAGGAACAGTCCAGTTCGATATGATGAACTGTTATTTTGCAAATGAACGATTTACGATATGGTTTTCCGATTTTACTGAGTAACTCTGTAATTTTCGTTTAATACGACTCGGTTGTCCCACCCGTGTTTTATTCACTACATTTATCGTTCCTTTTATGATTTACTAGTATTACTTTTATCTCACGCTCTAACTCCTCAATCTTCTTCTCGAAAGTATTTATCTCCTGCTTTTCGCACCTGACCGGAGCCACTGTTCGTGTCATCAGCTGACGAGTCACCTTCGCCAGTCCACCGATGTCCATAGGTTTTGCTGCATTTACTAATCTAAGCTGCTGGGACACGGCGGCAGGCACACTCTCAATAGATTGCGACGCCAACAATTGTGCCTCCGACTCCTCATCGATATTCGGCAACGCACGGTGCAGCAACCTCGGGAGCTCCACAGCAAGCACCTGCGGGTCACCATCAGCCGACAGCCTCTCTAACCGCCTTGGGCCATGGAATCTTCATCCTTAACGAAAATTACAGAGTTACTCAGTAAAATCGGAAAACCATATCGCAAATCGTTCATTTGCAAAATAACAGTTCATCATATCGAACTGGACTGTTCCTCTCGCAAAACATCAATCCATTGTCACTATTCATGCGTTTCATACAAATTCCATTGTGTTCTAACTCTTCCTTTCTTGATCTTCCCCCATCTTCTGCTGCCAGACATTACGTTGACACTCAAACATATACTACTTATAAGTAGCTCGCACCACAGCACCACACTACTACTACTACTAATAATAATAATAATAATAATAATAATAACTCCGCCAGTAGAACCTTCGGGGCTACTGCCGGTCCCAAGCCCGGGTAAAGGAGGAGGGTTGGACATGGGGTTGGCGACCCCATTCCGTCAAAAACTAACTTGCCAAAAAAACGCTAACCAGAAAAAATAATTCAAACCATTTTAACTCTGCCCTGGGAGTTGGAGGAAGAATTATGACGTCGCGTGATGAAAGCCGAATTCCCTCGGAAGTCACGGGGCTGATGCCTCTTCTGACAACTAGAGCAACCATTTTTTTAGGTACATGGAACGTTCGTACATTGTGGGAGACTGGAAGACTATTTCAAGTTGCGGCAGAAATGAAAAGATACAACCTCGAGGTGCTTGGAATCAGTGAAACACATTGGACACAAGTAGGACAACTGAGACTAGCTTCAGGGGAACTGCTGTTATACTCTGGTCATGAAGAGGAAAATGCTTCACATACACAAGGAGTTGCATTGATGCTGTCCAAACATGCACAAAAGGCACTGATAGGATGGGAATCTCATGGACCCAGGATCATTAAAGCATCCTTCAAAACAAAGAAAGAGGACATTACAATGAACGTCATCCAATGTTATGCACCTACCAACGACTACAATGACGACGACAAAGATCAATTCTACGAAAGGCTGCAGTCAATCGTCGAGAAATGTTCACCAAAGGATTTGACGATTCTTATGGGAGACCTGAATGCCAAGGTTGGAATGGACAACACTGGATATGAAGACATCATGGGACGACATGGACTGGGAGAAAGGAACGAAAACGGTGAGAGATTTGCAAACCTATGTGCCTTCAACAAACTGGTCATCGGTGGCACAATATTCCCGCACAAACGCATACACAAAGCTACATGGATTTCACCGGATCACACTACTCAAAACCAGATTGATCATATCTGTATCAACAAAACGTTCAGAAGGACTATGGAGGATGTGAGAACCAGGAGAGGAGCTGATGTAGCCTCAGATCACCATTTGCTAATCGCCAAAATGAAACTGAAACTAAAGAAGCACTGGACAACGGGGCAGACAACATCGCACAAGTTTAATACGGCCTTTCTTCGGGATACTGTAAAGCTCAACGAATTCAGGATAGCCCTCACCAATAGGTTCCAGGCCTTTCAGGATCTACACAATGGAGAGGACACAACATTGGAGAACAATTGGAAAGGGATTAAGGAGGCAATCACTTCAACATGTCAGGAGGTCCTTGGTCGCAAGAAGCAGCATCATAAGGAATGGATCTCTGTTGATACTCTTGAAAAAATTGAAGAAAGGAGGAACAAGAAAGCAGCAATCAATGTCAGCCGAACAAGAGCGGAGAAAGTTACCGCACAAGCTGCATACACAGAAGCAAACAGGGCAGTGAAGAAGAGCATCAGAGCTGACAAACGAAAATACGTGGAAGATCTAGCAACGATGGCGGAAAAGGCTGCAAGAGAAGGAAACTTGAGACAATTGTATGAAACTACAAAGAAGCTCGCCGGGAACTATCGTAAACCAGAACGACCAGTGAAAAACAAGGAAGGCAAAGTAATCAGCAACACTGAACAACAGCGAAATAGGTGGGTGGAGCACTTTAAGGAACTATTGAATCGACCAGCTCCTCTGAAGACACCCAACATCGAAGCAGCATCCACGGACCTCCCAATTAATATTGGCGCACCTACGATTGAGGAGATCAGTATAGCCATCAGACAAATCAAGAACGGCAAAGCAGCAGGACCAGACAACATTCCAGCAGAGGCAATGAAAGCAGATGTAGAAGCAACCGCGAAAATATTTCACATCCTCTTCAAGAAGATTTGGGATGAGGAACAAGTACCATCAGACTGGAAGGAAGGATACCTCATCAAAATACCAAAGAAAGGCGATCTCAGCAAGTGTGAGAACTACAGAGGCATCACTCTTCTTTCAATACCAGGCAAAGTATTCAACAGGGTATTGTTAAACAGAATGAAGGACTTCGTAGACGCCCAACTTCGAGATCAACAGGCCGGATTTCGGAAGGATCGATCGTGTACTGACCAAATTGCTACATTACGGATCATTGTGGAACAATCAATTGAATGGAACTCACCACTCTACATCAACTTCATCGACTACGAGAAAGCATTCGATAGCGTGGACAGGAAAACACTGTGGACTCTTCTTCGACACTACGGGGTGCCTGAGAAAATAGTTAACATCATACGGAACTCTTATGATGGATTCAACTGCAAAATCGTGCACGGAGGACAGCTAACCGACTCTTTCGAGGTAAAGACCGGTGTCAGGCAAGGTTGCTTACTCTCACCCTTTCTCTTTCTCCTGGTCATCGACTGGATTATGAAAACGTCAACAGCTGGAGGGAAGCACGGTATCAACTGGACAGTTAGGACGCAGCTGGACGATCTGGACTTCGCAGATGATCTGGCTCTTCTATCGCACACTCAACAACAAATGCAAGAGAAGACGACGAATGTAGCAGCAGCCTCTGCAGCAGTAGGTCTCAACATACATAAAGGAAAGAGCAAAATTCTCCGATGCAACACAACATGCACCAATCAAATCACTCTTGATGGAGATGCCTTGGAGGACGTTAACACCTTTACATATCTGGGCAGCATCATCGACAGACAAGGTGGATCCGATGCAGATGTGAGGGCGCGGATTGGCAAAGCAAGGGCTGCATTTCTACAGTTGAAAAATATCTGGAACTCCAAACAAATATCAACCAACATAAAAATCAGGATTTTCAATACAAATGTCAAGACAGTTCTACTGTATGGAGCGAAAACTTGGAGAACTACCAAAGCCATCATCCAGAAGATACAAGTGTTTATTAACAGCTGTCTACGTAAAATACTTCGTATTCGTTGGCCAGACACCATCAGCAACAACGAACTGTGGGAGAGAACAAGTCAGATTCCAGTGGAGGAGGAAATCAGGAAGAAGCGTTGGAAGTGGATAGGACACACATTGCGGAAAGCACCTAACTGCGTCACGAGACAAGCCCTCACATGGAACCCTCAAGGCAAAAGGAAAAGAGGAAGGCCAAAGAATACATTACGCCGTGAAATAGAGAAAGATATGAGAGGAATGAACAAACATTGGACAGAACTGGAGAGGGAAGCCCAGGACAGAGTTGGTTGGAGAAAACTGGTGGGCGGCCTATGCTCCATTTGGGGTAACAGGCGAAAGTAAGTAAGTAAGTAATAATAATAATATACAACTTTCTACAGGAGAAAAAATAATACCACAAAACTGGGACAAACGTTCTTTTTATTCTTCCACTGAACTAATCGTGAAACAGTAGTCTCGTTTTAATGATGTTTAATAATTTGCCGTTCTTCAAGTTAACAGCTGAAAATGACTAGTTTCTGTTGTCCAAAGTTCCGAGATATTTCATTTGTGGCCAGTAGTAGCATCGAGAATATGCATTTCGTCCTGTTTGGAACTTAACAGCTGAGCATACTTGCATATATGATACACAATTTATTAGTTAACTGCGCTCAGTAGTTCAATGAATTCATGTTGGTGTTTGAAGTGGAAGGTACTGAGTTTGTGAGTCATTATGGGCATCAACAATGCCATGGAAATACATGCTGCTGACAAGTCACAAACACCACATAACCCTGATTCATGTATTTGAAAAACTCTTTTCTCTCCTAACTGGACGCAACTTAATAAAAATTTCCACTGATTCTTCAGACCATTTGTTAATGTGTTCCTCTTCACTCTTTTCAATTAATTTTCGAAGTGAGGTAGCAGTAGGGTGAAAGAAAGCCTAAGGATGGCCAAAACAAAACATCGCACCAATCTATGAAGTCACTAAGAACTGAACTGAGCACTCTGAGTAGGTACACACTACAAAGTTGAGGTTCACGAGACAATAATAACCAATGGTTAGAGACTTTGAATGACAAGGCTCAAAATCGTTCGCAATCACGCAGGTGTATCCATTCTTTGTGTTCTCTCACACTCTAATCGGAATTCCTCATCACCTTCATCTTTCTCCACTCAAATTTATTTCACTGGTCTATGCTCCTAGAATAATATCTTCCGATCCGGATCTTTTCGATTACTGCTCATATTTCTACTACCTCTAATACTAAGGGATTTGAATCGACAGTTGTATCTCTGTGTTTATCATGGCATAACAACTTGAACTAATGTACGTACGTATGAATTTCTACGTTGTTCCTTACTTTTTTTTAAAAGTTGGGTTCGATCTCTGAACTTCATTATAAGTGAAATATTTTGTACAGTGTTTCTTGTTTTTCAACCAGTTTTTTAACTTACTTCATTCTGTCACATTAAAAGAAATATACTTTATTTCAGTTTATGTTGTAAAACCGATTTTCTCACCATAATAACAATGATAACCTAATGATTTCCAATGAATGAAAATGGCTAATATATATAAGTGTATTTCATCATATTGAACTGAAAGAAAAATAGGCGAATACTTTCAAAAACAACCAGAAAAGTTGTGGTAGATTTGTGTTTAGCAAAATTGATTATTTTAATGATAGATCAGATCGAATATGAACTGTGAATGTAATTTTGACATATCTAGTCTAAATATTCACTGTCTTTAGTACATTTTTTTATATGATATCAATTGTTAACAATTGTAGTGTTAGATGGTTGAAGGTAGTTGGCCAGAAAAATCTTTCTAAACATACCAGTTGGCATTTGTCAACATGGCATTGTTGTACTTTTTGAGAGGATTGATTTTCTTTCAAGATGCATTCATTCTGGAAATGACTTCTGTTTAAGTTCACATTTTGTAATTTGCTTTCACATGAAAAACCAGTTAATCCCCTATGGTATATATGATGGACTAGACTTAGATAACCTCTGAAAATTAAAGGTATTTTGTTCGTTAGTCGGTTTCTCCAGCAATACGCAACCCCAGCCGTACAGAGGTCGAACAGAGGTAGTTCGTAGGGTTTATGGTTGTACCCTGAGCTAAGCATGACGGAAGAAAAAGCTGTCCAGTGCTTGTTGCCTACCGGTGTCTTCTAACTGGGATCAGTCCTTTAGGAATTTGCACCATAAAAATAATTGCTAGTTCCATGCAAATGTATCCTTCATTCTACAGTACTTACTTTACTTACGCCTGTTACCCCTAATGGAGCATAGGCCACCCACCAGTTTTCTCCAACCAACTCTGTCCTGGGCTTCCCTTTCTAGTTCTTTTCAGTTTTTGTTCATTCTTCTCATATCTTTCTCTTTATGTGTTCCTTGGCCTTCCTTTTTTCCCTTGACCTTGAGGGTTCCATGTGAGGGCTTGTCTTGTGATGTAGTTGGGTGCTTTTCGCAGTGTGTGTCTTATCCACTTCCACCGCTTCTTCCTGATTTCCTCCTTCACTGGAATCTAGTTTGTTCTCTCCCACAGTAAGTTGTTGCTGATGGTGTCTGGCCGACGAATCCGAAGTATTTTGCGAAGACAACCGCTCATAAATACTTGTATCTTATAGATGATGGCTTTGGTAGTTCTCCAAGCTTCCGCTACATACAGTAGAACTGTCTTGACATTAGTATTGAAAATCCTGATTTTGGTGTTGATTGATATTTGTTTGGAGTTCCAGATATTTTTCAACTGTAGAAATGCAGTCCTCGCTTTGCCAATCCGCGCCCTCACATCTGCATTGGATCCACCTTGTCTGTCGATGATACTGCCCTAATATGTAAAGGTGTTAACGTCCTCCAAGGCATCTCCATCAAGCGTGATTTCGTTGGCGCATGTTGTGTTGTATCGTAGAATTTCGCTTTTCCTTTTATGTATGTTGAGACCTATTGCTCATATATAAAAACGTTAAGTGATATAATTTTGAAAACATTAAGTCTTACATCAACTAACTGATTCGTTTACTCTTTTGACTAAACTTGATTGGACTCACTTTGAAATTGTTTTTCTCACAAGCTTCGCCTACTCTTAAAGTTATAGGAATTATTATTGCATAATTAAATCCCACCTACATTAACCTTGAATAGTATTCTCCTATTCGCCCGAAACAAATCCACCATCATTAGAATCATTTCAATTAAATCAATAATTGTACAATGTCAATATCTATTTCTGTAAAAGTATAATAATAAGGATGTGTTAATGAGTGTACGGATTGGTTAGATTTAAATGCATACATCTTGAAGTTTTGTGCTGAATTCATCTGTCTATATGACTGCAGAGCATTTTTGCTCTATAGCTGGTTTCGTGTTGTGATGGCAATTCTTATCCTAAACTCCTAATCCCAACTCTAATCAAGAATAATGTGAAGATTAGATTTTAGATGTTTTTAATATGAATTCACAGGAACGGATATCTATGTCTTGGTTTTTTTGAATTTACAGACAGAGTAACCAGTAGAAGATTTCAACAGACTCGTGAAATAAGTAAAATCTATCAACCCCTTATATATCATCATAGTTTTCTTTTACACAAACTATTCATTTAGAAAAGTTGTGTTTCTGATTGACTAATAACTAGCGGCTCATGTTAGCCTCGTCCTGATACTATAGTTTTAACGTAATCCTCAATATAATTGATTTTGTATAAGAATAAAAATAATCCAATATAGATCAGTGTGTTTTCTTTTTTCATTATAGTGATTGACGCTTACATATTGAAGAATATAAATAGTGGATATTTCGATGAATATCAGTAGAATTTAAAAGTCGATCAGATTATTACGGATTCAATTGTGTACTTATGAGTTATGTGAAATTTTCTTTTATAGAACAGGAAAGTTATATATGAATAGAATAATGAAGTGATTGGAAATGACCATTACAGTGATTATGTGTTTTGTAGGTATTCATTGAAAAAGAAATTACATTTGTAAAAGAAAATCCCAGTAATTAAGCTTCAAAATGACTGACTGACTTGACAGTCTGATGTGCGCTTCTTCGGAGAATTCAGTCAGTCAGTCAGTTACAACGTAGAACATCGTACTTACGTACATTCGTTCAAGTTGTTATGCCATGATAAACACAGAGATACAACTGTCAATTCAAATCTCATAGTAGTAGATGTAGAAGTATGAACAGTAATCGAAAAGATCAGGATTGGAAGATATTATTCTATGAGCATAGACCAGTGAAATAAATTTGAGTGGAGTAAGATGAAGGTGATGAGGAATTCCGATTAGAATGTGAGAGACCACAAAGAAGGGATACACCTGCGTGATTGCGAACGATTTTGAGCTATGTCTTTCAAAGTCTCTAACCGTCGGTTATTATTGTCTCGTGAACCTCAACTAGGTAGTGTGTACCTATTCAAATGGGTCAGTCCAGTTGTTAGTGACTACATAGATTTGTGCGACGTTTTTGGTTAGGCCGTCCTTAGGCTTTCTTTCACCCTACTGCTACATCACAAAACAAAGCTCATCGAGGCAGTCAATGGGAAGAAAGAAGTACTATTCATACATGTTGTACAGCTACAATTTAAACAAATTACACAATTTCACATATTAAAAATTGATCAAAATATTCTAATAATTTGAGTTCATGAAACAAAAAGAATTCTGTCATGATTAATTATAAATATATTGAAAGCACTTTATCTCGCCTTATTTCACACACATACAAAGATTAGATTTTATTTCAACATATTTTAAGGACTAATACACTTCCGTTTGGAAATATAAACGATAAATAGTGATTATATTATAGATATAAATAATAATAATAATAATGGTAATTATTATTATCATTATAAGTGCTTTATTAAAATTGTATTATAAATTAATAGTATGATTAAAATATATATAACAGTTTTTCTAATCAACTAAATGGATATATGATGAAAGGAAACTGGATAAATAAACAAAGTATAACATAAAATTTATAGTTAATACGCTTTTTTTTGAATTGAATTATTCAGTCGAAAATTAGTTATAACCAGGGTAAGAGGATGCATGTCCGTCAACGTGTAGCGTGGCTAACATTCAATGTTCAATATGTGTGTGAAATATCTGGCATTTTTCCGTTTATTTATTGAGTAAATTACTATCTATTAGAGCATAATTTCACTAGGGATTTTATTTCAAGCTCAAATGTACACTTCATTGGCTTTTTCCATCTAAGAATTATGCGTGCTCAGATAAGACATATAGAGACAATTTTAGATGATTGAAATAAAGACATCAGCTTTGACAATCTAACTGAACGGAAAATTACTCGAAAAATGCAATGGATCGTACTTTTATTCAACATTAGAAAACTATTGACTACCCTTAAACTATTAGCATCAGAATGTGATTTGAAAAAAACCACTGATATGGATAAGAATAAACTGTGAAAAATATGTAATGTAGTGTGTGTACAAGTAAATTGAGCCGATACGACTTGTCCTAGCTTCTGGACAAACTAATTAACCTTTTCTGGCTGAGTTACCAATCGCAAGTCTTTTGACCTTGTCGATTATTCGTTTTTAGTCTTGATCGTTTTTGGAACGCATTAGAAACTTTATCCTACCAATATTTAGTTTGGATTATCAACTTGACTTAATCCCATGCTTGTGTTGTTTCTGGCTGTTATCGATTGCCTTCTCTTTGAACAGTGCATTCTGTGTGCATACTGAGTTGTCGGGTCACTCTTCCTCTTGTTCTTCCTTCTTCCAAATAACCTAAAATAGCGGTCCTCACACTCCTTCAGCACACAACGTACCTTCAGGCTCAATGCAAACTTACAAAAGACTGAAGTTACATTTTTACTTGAGTGAGTGAGTGCATTGCTTGCTTCGCTTATCATATGTCTGAATAAAAATACTTAATCATGCGTTATCATATCGAGTTGGCCTACTAACCTTGTCCGTTTCACTATGCATCGTTTTGTATTTAAGCTTCACATTCTATTGTCTGTTTGATAAAATGAAAAAAATTCATTTAAAATAAATCGTATTGGGCTACTAATCACCGCCGTCGTACAATGGAAGATTTAATCTACAGAATATTCAATTCTTTGTTCCAATAGGAGTCAGATCCCGGACCACAAATACAAAAATAAATTGCCTGATTAGTTTTTGAACAGATTTGTTTCCTTTCCCTGTGATATTGATTATCGAGTTTCACCAACGGAAAACAAGGATACGATAGGTAACCTTTGTTCCTCAATGGGGGCAACCTTTAATCTTAAAAGAACTGATATTTTTTTATGGGATTAAAGTACGCACCACCCGATTTCATTCTTTTTGGAATTGACAATGCACTATGTGGCTTGTGACTGATCTTCTTAGTTTCAAATAGTATCCCAATGTGATTATAAGTGAATGCAGAGCAAAAAAGCATTCAACCTTAAAATTAATGTATAAAGACTCTATCATTGATAGTAAAGTCGTATCCACACTAGTAATTGATTTTAAGCTAAAACACCAATTAATTTCAGGTAAGAAAAACCCCTTTATTAATAAAGTTTTACCATATTGCAAACTATATTAGATCTCCGCTAACCGATCTCATTGCATAATCAGTGCGTTTTCTCGTGATTAAACTGAAAGTAAGAACGTCAACAATCGTTTACTAGTTAAGCACTCGCAGACCAACCTCTAGGTTTGTTCATTTTTCAGAGATTTATCAACTGAAGCATCAATTTCTAACAATTTCAGAAACGAATCTATTCTTCTACAACTATAGATGTGTTGAAAATAATGAGTATTCAACAACAAAACAAATGGTGTACTTGTCATATATATATATATATATATATATATACAATGTTTTATTTCTAATGAATAAACAAGCCTGTTATCGATTGAGAGATAAATATTTATGTACAAAAAAAAGGCATTTTTTTAAAGACAAAAACAAAACCAACTATTTAAATGTATCGTTTGTTGATGATTTCTGCATAAATTAACTATGGATGAAAGTGTTACCAGTTTTTTTTTCAGCAAACACTATCAAGAGAACATCATTTTAATCAATTTTTGCTGAATATCATATGATGTCAATGTTAGATATTTGTAAATAATAGTGAACATAATGTAGATTTCAAAGTTTATTCATGATTGATATAATGTGAGGTACTATTGAAGAATTCAAAAAAAGAGAAATCTATAAAACTATAAAATTATCGGTCAACTATACTTGCTAACTAGCTCCTTGAGAAGGTTCTAGTAGGAATTAGTGACCAATGTAGTTCAATCCTGTTCGGGTGTGAACCAGTGCTCACATAATACAATGGATGAGGTTACGCAAGACCTTGGATTGGTCGATGTTAGTAATTAACACGGTCTGATGCCTTCTCAATGGTCTAGAAGTTAAGCGTTTCTCATTGTTAGCAACAATCTTTCATTCAATTTCACACTGTAAACATTAGTCATATAGTTTATGAATGATTCATTCATTTTTTCATCTATACAAAAATAATACTTTTCTCTTATCAGTATAATGATATGGAGATTGTTGAGTTTCACTGATGTCATGAGCCGATCACTGTTAGGATACCATTGAAAACCTGAAAGCATTGGATAGTAGTTTCAATCTAGTATCGATATACTCACTAGTGCATACTCAGCCATGACTCCGCATACGGGAATCAGACGTAGGCCCTTCCGTCTTGTACGTTAACGCTTAACCTCATGACCAATGAGCTTACATTCAACATTGTTAATGTCCAACTTCAATCTATCTTGTAAGACACATAAATTAATCCCTTTACTACTTATTTGACAATTTATTTATAATTACTATCGCCATAACCATTCTTTTCAGTCATTTGATCGATCGATGTTAGACCACCATTAGGAAGAACACCTGGAAGCACTAGACAGCCGTTTCGTGCCTAGTATTAGGGTGCGAAGTGCTCATGTGTCCCAAACTAGGACGAATCCGCCATCCAGTGCTTTCAGGTTTCTGATGATGATGGTCTAACAATGATTGATTATTGATTTCAATTAAATCCAACCCTATTATGACAGTTAATTATTGTAGTCAGACTTCCAGACAACCTCCATTAGCAGATAACATTAGACAGACATCATGCAATAATCTAATAAGCTTAATCATAAAGAACTATGTTCGTTTTATATTTTGCAATTTGTTGAAACTATGTTAATCAGAAAAATCAGTTGATTATATTGTTACAGTATTTTTCTCTAGAAATTTTTTTCTAGTTAGTAATTTTATCAATCCTCCTTTCCTCTGATAATAACATTATTCTGATATAATGAACTGAAATATGCTATCAAATGGATGATATCAATGATCTTTTTCGTGGCAATTTAGAATGATGTAACAAAAATGATCGATTTGTAACAAGGAAAATCTTTCGCTTTGCCATTAAAATTTTGAGAAAAAAAAAACTTGAAATGTTACTTAGTAGAAATGTTTGTTTTGATGGATAGATTATAATTAATTGAAATTCCAGAGCAAACTAACTAACTGATGAACAAGTAAATATTTAATATAGGCAAAAAACATTAGACAGCTATTATTCAATAATCAACAATCTAAAAACCTGGCACATATGTTACATCGGTTTGAATGGGCTATACCAACATCAGCGCAACACGATGAAATGATCAAGATAAATATCAGAGTATTAAAAGTAGTAGTAGTGGTAGTAGTAGTAGTAGTAGTAACTAGTAGTAGTAGTAGTAACTATAATATCAGTACGAATAGATTTGTGAAATAAATTTTTAAAAAAAAACCAGGTAACATTCATTAAAATCGAATTATTTTTTCAAAATAATTGACGAAATCATACATTTAAGAGAGAAACAAACAACTTACTTCTTGGCATGGTGACAATTAATTTCTCAGCATTGGATTGTATAATTTTCAATTCTGTCATAATTTCACTAATCTCTGTATTGATTATTCCTTGATTTGTTAATTGTATTTTGTGAACAGTATTTTCATTATTGTTCGAAAGTGTTGCTAAACGAAACAGATCCAGATATTCACATTGTATAATATGACCATTTCTAGGACATGATGATGCGCTACCACCACTGCTACTTCTGGATCGACGAGCATTACCATCAGCTTCAAGTAAATTGGTGAATGATGATGATGAATCACAGGATTGTGCAATACAACTAAGTTGTAATAAATTTTCACTATCCATAATTGTTTTATCGTCTTCTTTCGATGGAATTATTTGAATTTTAGGATAATGGACTGTGAATTCAAAAATAAATACACAAACAACGAATTAAAATATAGATATATGTATATGATATACAAATCAGCAATAAACAGTAAGTTTGAAAGTGTAACTTATGATTTCGTTCCAATCATCATTGGATAACAAAGATTCTAGGTTCAATCCTTGCTACAACGATCACAGATAAGTATTGTTAGGCAGTTCCAGACTAGCACTAAATAACTATCTAATTCTACTTGGTTTTGAATATAAGTTTGTGCTGCAAATTTACAAAGATCATGAGGATGTAATTAAGTGAGAGATTGTAACATATTACATGCGTTTAGTAAGGCGCGGATCGATAAAGCAAGGGAAGCATTCCTACAATTGAACAATATCTAGAACTCAAAATAACTATCAACCAACACCAAAATCAGAATTTTCAATACGAACGTCGAGACAGTTCTAGTGTACGGAGCTGAAACTTGGAGGATCACGAAGGTCATCATCAGAGAGATACAAGTATCTATTGACAGTTGTGTTACGTACGATACTGCTGATCAGTTGGCCAGATACCATCAGTAACGACCTACTGTTGGAGAGAACGAACCAGATTCCAGCAGAGGAAGAAATCAGGAAGAAGCGCTGGAGATGGATGGAACATATGTTGAGGAAGGCAGCCAACTATGCCACAAGACAAGCTATCAGTCCGAATCCTGAAGGCCAAGGGAGAAGAGGAGGACAAAAAACACATTTACGTCGAGAATCGGAGATAGACATGAGGAGAATGAACAACAAGTGGATAGAACTAGAAAAGAAGGTTCAGGACAGAGTAGGTTGGTGAATGCCGGTCAGGGGCCTAAACTCCATTAGGGGTAACAGGCGTAAGTAAGTAAGTAACATGTAAGTGATGCGTAATTTGCAACAAAACAAATGATAGAGACGTTTGTCAGCCAACCCTGAAATCATGAAGGAATTCATGCTCTCTATAGAATTCAAATCATCATTACTCTTTGTTTTTAGACGTTACCGCTGATCACTTTTGGTAATTCTTAGAATCAAATCAGCTCTAAAGTCCTAGACAAGAATGACACTGGTAACTGTTTCAATGATCAATCAGTTGAACAATGGGGCTAGAATAACTCACAAATAACGACTCAAACCAAGGCTGATTAGCTTGGATTCAAAGTTACTAATAATTGGGATCAATCCGCTTAATATTTCCAGCACATCTTACTGATCACTGTCAACCAGCATTAAGCTTAGGTCAAGTACAGTTTACGCTGATTACTACTGACCCTCTGAGATCTCAGAATATTGAGTCACTCAGAAAAGTGGTCATATTTTAACTTTATTCACAGAGTTCGATCAGCATTAAAGGATTAGATGTGAATGGCATTTGTCACTATTCAGTGATTGATATACAATTATCACGCAGATCAAACATTCAAACTGCCTAAGTTCTATTTAGGAAAAATCTACAAATAATAATAATAATAATAATAATAATAATAATAATAATAATAATAATTGTGGTAGTATTGTCTGATAGTTATTTTTCGCTGGTTAATTTTCATAAATTAATGCACGTCACATTTGTAATTAATGGCCATTAATAAATTATCAAAGATTTATAAATCTGTCTTGTAACATTACATACGATCATTTGACTTATTTAATTATTTGTTTTGAAGTTATGTAGATAATGACGTCGGTTATTGAATTAGCCAAATGTAATAATTTATGCGTTTTTATACAATAAAAGTTTGAGAATATCATAGGAAAATGATTTTATCAACTCTATGCTAGGTGAGCAGAGGTAGTCAATAAAAGATTACCTTGTTCGACCTAGAGATGCTCATGTTAATTTGTCACTTATTAGCAATCATATCTACAACCTTGTTAAAACGGATGCCCTATCCTTACAAATTCAAATCCAGAGCATGTACATTCATAATAAAACAAGTTAACAATAAGTTATTAAGGGCAGTTGTATTTATATTGGCTGACTACTGAGTAATAATCAATATCTTGTTCTACTTAAAGCGTTCAATAATCTGTGTATATATTACTTCAAGTAAGTCCTTTGACTTGATTCGGTAGAAATCCTTAGTATTATGTTTGCACAATATTTCTATAAATACGTTTACTTTTCTAGAAAAATTAAGAATTGATCTTAGTTAAACAAGCACTGGATGTCCGTCTCGTTCTAATATAAAACGCCTCTGCAGTAGTGGATGCATACTGTTGAGGAGTGCAATAGGAAGGAACCGTCCAGTACTTTCAGGTAACATCAGTTCGTGATTTCAATGAAAATCAACAATCTCCAGAATTCTATGCTAACACTTACATTTCTATTATAACATAAATCACTATATGAAAAATATTTATTCACATTGTATCAGAAGTGTATGTGTGGAATTGATAGAAATTTGTAATTTAATACATTGCTTATTGAAACAAGTTCTAACATGTTCCAAATAGTCATATCCAGTATTTCATGTGTTTAACAATATTAACAAAATTTCAACAAATTAAAATGTTTATTAATTAGTAAATATATGTAATTGGTTGAAATTCTTCATAATGAATTCTTTAGAATTTTTGCTATTTCTTGTGAGATGTATATAATATCTACTGTTATTGACTATGAATATAGAACTAAGTATAGATGTGTATTAGTCAATGTTATCAGATCATATAAGCACGGCGAGATGAAATTAACATAACCTATAATAAAATAGACCAAAGTAATGTGGTAGCAATGACAACAAGAAAGTACGTTCAACACTAGCAAACACCGTTTTTTCGTGGTAGTCGTTGATCGTGCATACCTAACAAATATCCTAGCCACCTCAAATAATGAAAATGTACGACCTCGTCAATAGATTTGTCATCATTGCCTAGCACTTTCTGCCAATCATCAACATCGGTTAGGCAGTGATTCAAAGACGCCCATCATCAAAAGCTAGTAGCCTATGCATAGTCCCTGTTTTGGTAGACTATGTTTAACATCTGTAGAGCATTATAGGTCAGAATGTTCAGTGGCGGGCAGGCCCTTTGTTTGGTAGATGAAAATCTCACTTGTGCTGTAAGTGAGAGCATCTGAGCTTTCCGAACCCCTTGTGAGACTTTTCCAGATACTAATTCACCAGGAGCTTCTTAGAATAAGTGAAAAAGTCAACACATTCACTCTATCATTACTTTAAGCGTTAACATAGACCAGTCATAAAGCAACATTTTTAATATATTGTGTACTCAAGGAGATAAAAAAAACTCAGTATCTTCGTCATCTGCGCAATCTAAGTATGTAATTAATCTCATCTAATTGTGAAGAATTTATGGATATTAATGGTCTTTTTGGTATTGATCACAAGCTGAATTCATTTAGGATGCTAATGAATACCAGGAAGCATTGAACTCTTATTTTATCCTAGTATTTGACTTCTCAACAGTAAGCAGTTATATAACAGCTCTAGATTAAAGAAAAGCAACCCTAAAGAGCTGTAATGTGTGCTTAGCCATTTGATCTTTAAGTTGACATCCAACGACAAACATTTCCAACTTCAATCAGTTTACAATGCGGTGCTATAATTATCCAACACAATCGGTGATAATTATTTCATTTCCGAGATACGGTTAAATTCTATCATTTACAACATGATAACAGAATCTCAAGTAGTCATTTTGAAGTGCTATTTTTGCATATTTCTAATAACTATGCTAAGTAGTACAATTGAATAAAAATATTAAATTTTTCTAAAATTCAATCTTAACTTAATTCTTTGCAGTATTTGTTGTCATAACACAGTAAAATAAAATATTTAAAGTTTATTATAAATTGACAGATATGAACAAAAAAATACTACTACTACTACTACTAATAATAATAATAATAGTAATAATAAATTGACAATTAAAGTATCAAACTAGTTCAGTAGTTTAACGTTGAACACACACACACACACAAAATTAGGTATTTACAAAAATAACAAGTAAATATGTTTTCTTTTTTTGGGGGAAATCCGGAAATATCAAATCACAGTGAAAACAAATAAAAATTTTAATGAAGAAATAGTGGAGATGAACTCAAACATAACCCTAACCACATTTACCTTATTGATAAATTAGTAGGGAGACAGATTTTCATTTATTTAAGTACAATATTCAAGTATAATGTTTATTGAACACTTGATTTTATGATCAATTCAAAATATTTATTTAGTGTGTTTTCGATACTGAAGAACCAGGAGTAGTTAGGAGTAAAACTTTATCTAACCAATAATTTATTGTTTCCATAGTAAATTCTTGAAATACCCTTAACATATTGAATCATTAAACGTCTAGAAACCAGTAAATCTGGATATTTAATCTCAGTAATTTTGTAATATTACCATTCTGATTCAACTTATAACTGATATCTGTATCATTTTATAAAATTGTTTGACTTTCACCAAGTTTCTTCAAATCATATAATATTGCTTTCGTATTAGACGAGTAGATGTTAAAAGACAGTAACAGGTAGTCATTTGAAACGCCAACTTTTATATCAAACAAAGTAACTAGTAAACTACTACTATCAAGAATACTTTACAACTATTCTACATATTTCACTCCATTTGAAGCCCTTCTGGGGTTATTGCCGGTCCCAAGCCCGGGTAAAAGAGGAGAGTTGGGCATGGAGTTAGCGACCGCATCTCATAGAAATCCAACAAGCTAAAAAAAACCGCAAACCAGAAAACAATAGTTTGCTGGTCGGTGGCAAAATTAAGTAAGCAATTATTCTACTCATTTTTAACGCATACTACATGATCCTTCCAACAAATAGGCGAAATGAGTTACAGAGATGTTGGCAAAAACTTGGGGAAAACAAATAAGCAACTCATAAAGTATCACGAGCTATCTGTAGAGACTAACACAAAATGAAGATAGATTCAGACGAGTCATATGTTTCAATAACAGATGATATGCAAGAGACTGGTAAGACTGCTGTCCTAATATAACCATCAACTATATGGAATGCATATATGCTTCTCAGTTACTAATTGATTGTGATTAAGGATGAACTGAAATCTTGGAAAATCGACTGCAAATAAGATTATGTTGAAACTTAAAAATGATTAAAAAGGTCGAGTTATGAGTAATTTCTGTGATGTTTTTTAACAATGAAAACATCGATCAGACAAGATTACTTCTCCAAAACACTGAATTACACTAATTTTGATAAAATGATATTTTTTTAAAACCTTATATGTGTTGTTTCATGAACATTCCCAAATGAGCATTCTACGATAGATATCTGTTATAAATATAGAATGATTTGGGAAAATTGTAGAAATTTCCAAGTGATCAGTTGAGTTGAACCATAGCAGGTGTAAGGCAGTTACTCATCTTAGACAATAGAATACGGTCAAGCACTACCGCAGGTTGTTCGAAGTTACACACCAGTGGATTTTAGTGTAATCGTCTATAAGTTAAGTGCTCGCCTCGAAATTGAAAGTTTTGCGTTATAGGTGGTACTCACTCCTAAGGACAATCATCTCATACTTGGAAGAAACAGCTTTCATTATTTTTCAAAGATTGTCTAATTAAGTTTAATCAGTGGGTGATATCAACTACAAATAATTGTCTTATTATTATGTTAATTATTATTAATAAGAACAATTGTTTAATTTATTAATTGGTTAATTCACGTATCATTATTATCATTATTATTATTATTAGTTTTTTTTTATTCACAATCATAGTTAATTATCACACAGCTATTAACTATTTGTCTACATGTTGTAATACAACACAATTGTGTCAACAGATCATATAAACAAAATACCAAGATTTATTTGTTGTTTAAAGCATAAATCTATGTATGATAAAGACCGTTTTCAATTACATCCTACAATATAAGTAGTATGTGATTAGTAGATGATTTATTATTAGTACAGTAATATAATAAATTTCATGGTGTTGTCCATTGATGTGTCTATGTACAAACATAAATATATATATATTTATATAAGTTTACTAATTCAAACAGTAACAGATTGAACATTATACATATAAATATATATATATATTTTTTAAATTTATTCTTATTTATCAACATGTTAATTAATTAAACAGGATAATATAAATTCAATGTTTGTTGGATTTCAGTGTACTATGTATTATTTCTAATATAAATAAATGCATGCAAACGCAGATGATATTGGTATTTACACATACACTATACTTTAAAGTTATGCCCTCCCTATATAATGTAAACAATAATGTTCTGATTCATTCATTTTGTACAATGAAAGTATCATCGTTACAACACTTTTTATATGATTTTTAACTAAATAATAATTTTAAAAAAAAAAATTCAAACTTCAATTCAATGTTATGAAAATCTCTCATAGTTGGTAACAAGTACTTTAATTGTGTATACATTTAAACAATATATATATATATATGTATTCATGTTATAATATTATGTGATACGAAAATAGTTTCAATGAATTTTGGAACGGAAAAGTTTAATGTTGGTTGGTTCTGTTTTTTTTTCATCATCATGTTGAAAAACTAAACAACTAGTAGTTAGCGACCTAATTAATGCATGAAACAATTTTCTGTACAAAAGTACTCTTACACCAGAGATTTTTAAGGATAGTGATACAGTTTTAACAGTTCGATTGACTAAGATCTTAGGTAGAATCTAGGAACAAAGCGTAATCCCATCTGACTGGTCTCAATCGCTGATTACCCTAGTCTATGAGAAAGAACAAAAGTCCTTCACAGAGGAATCAGTTTAACTAATATAGTATCTAAAATGTCGTTTCAAAATTGGCTTGCGTCGGCACCAGAACTAGTGATAGGGAATGAAGTGGTTGAGCGTGTTGACCGCTTCATTTATCTCGGGAGTCTCATCAGTGCTAATCGCCTGGTATCTCACAAAATCTCAATACGAATACAGAAGGCTAGAATGGGTTTTGCCAACTTGCGTCATTTATGGCGCTACCCAAAGGACGAGTCTACTGCACATCAGTTCGCTCCGTCCTACTTTATGACTGCGAAACATTGCCATTCAGAGTAGAAGAAGTCTTGAAACTTCATCAGTTGAAGTGGTTGGGACATGTGTTACGAATGCACAACTACAAATTGCCTCGTCGAGCTAAGTTTTGTGGCGTAGGAGTATGTTGGAAGAAACCTAGGCGCGGCCGATTGGAGACCTTGAACGACATGGCTCAAAACCGTTTGCAATGGCGCAGGTGCATCCACTCGTTGTGTTCTCTGAAATTCTAATCTTCTGAATTCCTCATCATCTCTATCTTTTTCTTTCTGAAATCATCTCACTGAATTATACTTCTTGAAAAATATTTTCGAACACTGATCTTTCTGATTACCGTCATTACTTTTACTACCTCTACTACTATGGGATTGGAAATGACAATTGCGTCTCTGAGCTAATTTGGTATGGTAACTTGAAATGATTTACGTACGTAGAAGTTTCAGATTGGAACTGACCGACTATCCTCAATCGGATTATACAGATTATGTACACGCTAAGAATTAGGTGAAATTCGTTAATGAATCATTGTTAGAACACCATTAGTAACCTCAAGTCACTGGTCAGCCGTTTTGTCCTGGTATGGGCCTCATCAACAATGCATGTCCACTACTCCCACTATTCGCAGGCATCAAACCCGGAACATTCGGTCTCGCGCGAGAACGCTCAACCTCTTGACCAGTTAGTTATCCGGTATCCAATGGTGTTAATGTGTAACTCTGATCATTTTAAGGATTCTGCGCAACCTCACCTATTATCTTCAGTTGGTACTGTCGATACGCGACAGGACTGGACTCCATTTGTCACATATTTGAAATAAATTTACAAAATTTCATTTAGAAATTACCAATGAATAGGCACGTTATGTAAGTAAATGAATAAATTTGAAAATACAAACCACCGACTTATAATTCAGATTACACTGCAGCCATCGTATCTGGAGGTTCTGTGATTCAGTCTCTAAGGCAATAGGCGAATATATCTAGTGTGGCTTATGATTCTTCACTACTTCATAACATACAGTGTGTCGATGACTAGGAAAACTTTACAATTTTTATCACAAATTCCGTATATAAGAAGTGGTAAGCCTTAATTCATTTTCTCAATAAAATTTACAACACTAAAATGTAGATTTCTATTTACAAAAAAAAACTGGTTGATATTCAATGCTAAATATCAACAACTGGATCCTACAAACACATGACTAAACACATAAATTGAGTATTTTGTTTGTAAAAGCTAGTGAATGTCACTTAGATTTGGAAAAAGTTTATGATCTTCCACAAGAAGAAACACATGCATAATTCCTAACATAAGCGAATTACATTTTACTGACTAAGTTGAGTATGCTTTCTAATCTAAATTTATTGCGTAATTTGTCTATTTTGGAGAGAAAAACAAACAAACAGACTTGAATTGATAGATGGACACATCGAAAGATTTGTAGATAAATTGAAGCGACAATGTAGGCTGAACAAACAATGATAACAAGTGAGACGTAAATATGTTATATTAGTTTATAAATGATGATGAAGTGATGGAATTTTTTAAAAATTTACGCTAAATCCAATGAAATCTGTAAAATATTTAAATACTTATGACTGAACGAAAACAAACTCAGAAAAGCGTAACATCTTGAAAGCAATGATGCAGAAATACAAAATTAATGATAACTATGAAATTCATTTCAATTTATATAATATAGTCCTACAGTATGTAAGAAAGAAAACCAGAACAAATCTCAAACTAAATCATGAACTTCAAATCAATTTTTGAACAATCACCAAACACTCTGTATGAATAAAGGCCATTTCATCATCGATGTAACAGAATCTCTGTACGATTTCATTAGCTTTGAGAAACTCTATTCCGTTTACAAGAATCAGCGATCAATAACTGCATTTTAATTGTGTAACATAAATATCACTAAACAAGATTATTCTTCTCTATAAGAACTTATTCATACTAATCATAGTTCCATTCTCAATATTTCTCATATTCATAAATGGCTCCACAGGAAATACATGAGCACCTACAATATTTTAATTAATGAATTCACTGTAGAGTAGTTATTGAGAGAGGGAAAACTCTGAGAGAAACAACCTTGTTGACGTATGGACCATATAGACGAATTCATGAATAAAACTCGTAGTTGACTATAGTGTTTCTACTTTACTCACTAGTTTGCCAATCATATAATGAAACATTGATGGAATATGTTGTTTACTGGTTCACTAAAAACGAAGCTAACTGAAACACAGATTGAATACGATGTATATTCTGTGCATATAATGTTAGCACTTGATCCGTTGAATGACTGTTCTCTACCAATTTCGACAAATCTGAGCATTTTAAAAAAGTACTTTTATCACGCATTTTATATAATGGAAGATAGAAGTCATTCGTTCTTGAAATTTGTTCAAGAAATAACTCGAAGACAGTTTTTTTCGTTCCTGATTGGCTCATCATTATTGATTTATTCATTAGAGCTAACTTTATGAAATTTTGAGTTTTTCTTTGACTTACATTTATCTAATTTAGGATACTGTTAAAAATTATTAATCGTGTAAGGTGTGTGGCAGTCAACTTCCGAAGACAAAGAATGATGGCTGCTCAGTATAGTGGATTGGCTGAGATTAGGCATTAACAACATCGTTTATACATTCAGTGATCTAGAAGTTAAGCACTGACGCCCGAGACTGAGAGTTATCAGTTCGATTCCTGCTTGCGAGTCCCATACTGGGATGAAACAGCTGTCCAGTGTTTCAACGGTGTTCTAACACCGATAGATCCATGATATCAATGAAATAATAGACATAACATAGATTCTGAACAGTGAAAAGTTTGTGGATAACCTCAGTGCTCGGTCAGCTTTATACATCATATATTCTTCCTCTTTGATGATACTATAAATCCATTTTTAAATTAGGTATTAATGATTGCTGGTTTACGATCATTAGAACTCGGTTACTAATACAACTAAGGAACTTGTCTATTTAAGTTCTTTACTAAATGACTGACAAGATGTACAAAATAGAAAAGCATGTTCTATCATGTTTTCGTTTGTTCACCAATAGTTCTAAACTCATTTCAAATTATACACAAAAAATATTTTTACTGATTATTAATCTACACAGATTGTAAAGAGACTAAATAGTAACCGATATATATATATATATATATATATATATATATATATATATATATATATATATAAATCAGTGTTGCCAGCTAAGGCCATGGTAGAAGTCTATAGTGAAACTTAACACGAAGATATACATGCAGTAAGTCAGTGTGATAAGAGAAACAATTGTTTTAAAAATAGCACAAAGTAAATGCGTACCAATATGTAGTACATATACATATATACAGAGAGAAAAAGAGAGAGAGACAGGAAAATGTACACGAGTAACATGAAAGTGTACAGTAGAGCAAACTATGAAAATTATGTTGTTTCTAAATATATATATATATATATATATTATCAATAATCAACTGTGAACATTAGGTCACTTTTACAAGCATAATTCATTTTATTTTATTTTTTGAAAAATAGTTCATTTTCAATGCATCAACAAATGATCATAGTTATTACTGCTATAAGTGAAACTAATATTTATTGAATAGTTCACAACATAGACTGATCTTAGTCAAACGACCATTGGTAACCTGCAAGCAGTGGACAGATGTTTCGTTCAAGTATGAGACTTGTATGAAGTAAAGATCTATCACTTCACCAAAGATAGAAGCCAGGAGAGTCAGGTAATTGCAATGAGCACTTAATCTTTTAGACCGACGAGCTAGTATCCGATGGTCTACATTTCTAACGTCAATCAGTTCGTGATATTGCACAACTATCTTCAAATACCATTATTGATGGATAACTTTCTCATCTCTGGCATATAAACTACAAAATTTAACAATCCTGATAAAAGTCCTTTATGCTGTGAACAGTTAGCAAGAGTGAAAGAATATGTAAGAAGTGTTTTAATTGTTTACCTAAAACTGATGTATAGTAATCATTCATGATTTATAAAATGTAGAAATCGATTCAAACAACTGATTTTCACTTAATATTAATTAAATGCAGTTCACGAAGCCGAAGTTGACTTTATCTTTTATATATGAATACTCATTCATAATTTTAGATACATTTAGAATATAGATAACAATGGAATGTAGGACCCAGGTTTCATCATATCCATTACTAGTCAGCTAGATCTACCGACTCTTAGTACCGACTTTCACACAGGGACTCTTATCAAGTACCTAATATTTCAAATATCAACAGGTTATTCTTTACTAAGTTACTGAGTATGATGATCAACTTGAAAGTGAAACCAAGGCTTCCATATTCGACTCCCTATAATAATGGTGGCGAGTGCGTGATGCAATGGCCTCTCATACGAAACAATTTACTTCCCAGTGTTTACAGGTTTCCAATGATTGTCTATAACTGGTTAGACTGGTTAGGTTAGTGATATCAATCAGATTATCGATAAGTAATCACTTTCTACAAATACAGTCTTTTACAGTAATAATATTTAACACACTAGTTTCTATATTGTAGAAATTAATTTTTAATATTACATGTCAGCGGAGATTTTAAATAATAACATTACTAATTGAGGACTGATGAGTTCTATATAAGATGAAATGAAAGTCCTGGAGTCCCCTGACCCGAATGAACATATGCTGACATAGGTTGGTCAGTTAGAATATTTAAAATCAACATTAGGCAGATTCTAACTTTTAATTGTGTTTCAAAAATTTGAATAAGTCGAGAAACCTCCCAGTATACATTCAATTAATCAAAGCCATTTGATAAGTTACAGTACATTTTGAAAATTCTAAACTTTGTTTAGCCTTTTCTAGAGATATTGATGAAACATGCAGGTTCGTTTGTAATACTGAATCTCTTCAAACTTCTTGGTAAACATGTCGAATAATATTCGGTAAATTTTCAGTTCTACTGTGGCGTTTTATTTTCTTTAATGTTCAGTATTTACAGGTTGACCACGTTGTAACACCAGTTTTCTACAGTTTACAATATAAACCATTGCATTTCTACTGATCAATTCGAAATTTATCGTGTTTATCAATTTATATAGTGGCTCTCAATTCTGTCAGATATAGGGATGTTCGGTATAAACTGCTAATCGATTTCAGAACTATGGCAAAAGAAATGTCATTTTAAATGAATGCCATGATTCTGCCTTTGTTAAGAACAAGTTGACTGTATTTTTGGACAGTAGTTAGTACTAGAATAAATGGTATTTATTTTGACTAATTTAGATCAAATCAGTGACATGAACTTTATATTAATAGTTATACTCATTGGGGAACGTGATCCAATGTGACAAAAACCTCTAATTGTTATTCAGTAATCTAAAAATAAATCAACTGTTATCACTAACTTGTTTAACAAAGTATAATCCGTATCGTTAATTGTACTGGTGTGCATTTTTCCAATACAAAGGATTAAGTATCAAAAGTGAGTATCAAAGCCAGACACTCGATATTATCCAATTGACACGTCGCAAATTCCAATGCTAGTTCTTATATTTAAAGTATAGAATGTGAGATGGAGAAAATTCGTTGCTTAAATGAATGATTATCATGGAGTTTTGTTCTCTGAGCAAGATGGTTTAGCTGTTCTTCTGAACAACATCATCAGCACAAACTTCAGGTAGAAGTAAAGCGATCGACGTTTTCTACATACGACCCATAGCTTGTCCCATTGACTTCAATCTTGATTGGTTGGTTGCTGATGAAGTTGTTCATAAAAACAATGAAAGCTCCACAAACAAACCATCCTGTTTAGAGAACGAAACTGCACCATAAAATATAAATTGTTTTTTTTATTGAAATTACTCAATATTTATAAAAACTAAATGCATACAAAATTAAACAACCTTTTTTGTGCATGTTAAAATCAATAAAAAAAAAATACACTTCTATAGCACATTTTGTAAGTAATACTAATTAAATGAAAAATTCATGTATTAAAAATATTTCAACTATTTTATTTTATTATCTATAAGGCAAAAGTATATGCAGCAAGAATGATGAACTAATCAAAAATAAAAAAAAAAACTACTGTCAAGATTTTGTTAAAAGGTTACAAAATGGATGAATCATATATTTAAACATGGAGTTAACCATCTGTTTTCAATGTTCAATAAAAGTGCAATATTTAGCATTATCGATCGATTTTTTTCACTCGCATTTAATGAGTGAGTATTGTATGAGCATGATTTTAACTAGGGATTATATCATAGTTATTTAAAGCAGTCTTCACATTATATATTATGAATATGACAAAGTAGCACACCTCAGCTTGCAGGATGGAAAAAGCAATTACTGTGAAATCTAGAGCTTGAAATGAAATCTCCCAGTGATATTTATACACTTAAATGACGCAGAGACACATTAAATAAACAGGAAACTGTTCGAAAATGTTTGACAACCAGAGGATATTAAAAACTGCGAAACAGAAGCGTACCAAAGGTACGGACACGTTTTCAATCTGCCTATATGATCACTTACAACTTTGAGATAGAAATACATTTTTACAATGCTCAGATTGGTACAGAACATTCATTCAATGTGAAAAGGATCAAGTTTAAACCTATTAGGCAAAGATTTTATATCACAATCAATCCTTGTTTCAGTTCACTTTATTTTTGGTGAACCAGTAAACAATATATTCCATCAATGTTTCATTATATGATTGGCAAACTAGTGAGTAAAGTAGAAACACTATAGTCAACTACGATTTTTATTCATGAATTCGTCTATATGGTCCATATGTCAACAATCTTCGTTCTCTCATAGTTTCTCCTCTCTCAATAACTACTCTACAGTGAATTCACTAATTAAAATATTGTAGTTGTTGATGATTTTCCTGTGGAGCCATTTATGAATATGAGAAATATTCATAAAGGAACTATGATTAGTATGAATAAGTTTGTATAGAGAAGCACAATCTTGTTTAGTGATATTTATGTTACACAATTAAAATGCAGTTACTGATCCCTGATCCTTGTAAACGGAATAGAGTTTCTCAAAGCTAATGAAATCGTACAGAGGATCTGTTACATTGATGATGAAATGGTCTTTGTTCATACAGGGTGCTTAGTGATTTTTTATAGATTGACTTGTAAATTGTATGATCATTTCAAGAATCACTTAAGTTAATTTTTATACTCTTCATAGACGTTATTAGATATCTTTCTGCTTGTCATATTTTCACTCTCATTCATAGTTTGCTTACAATTATTTTTTGTAGCTTTTTAATAAATAAACTACATTGTTTATTGTGTGGTAAAAGTTATTGAGTTAATCAAAGCATTTGAAATATCTCTTTGAATGAAAACAATCCAATTCTTTTATGAAGTGGCATAATTTTCAATGTGTATTATATTTTGATTATAATATAATATTTAAAACGTGTACTATTTACCTTTTTTTATTCATACGGTGGTCACGTTTACTTATACTTAATAATAAGTATACTGATCGCAGAACTTCATAGATCAATCAACTGTGTGGTTATGTATGAATTCGGTAAATATTTTAATCATTTCAGCTGGGTAGTCAAGGTAGGTGTTAAACTTAAGTTACATCCTAATGTTAGCAGAGCTCAACAGAGTTGATTATATTCGCCTTAAAGAATAAGATGGATATTATCTAAATGATTTTCATCTTCATTAATTCATCTCAATAAGTAGCTAACCATAAAGACCTCCTAGGCATAATACTCATATATTTACAAATAAATTGATTGATAAACAATTTCCGTAAATTATTTCTACAAAATTAAAGTTGAGCAAGATAATTTATAAAAAAAATAAAAATTTTTTCTACCAAGTAACTGATCAGTAAAATCTTATACTCAGAATATTTTCAAACGATATCAGAAATTTCACTTAGTTCTGTCTTAAACAAAGTAAACTTTCAGTCTAATCAGAATAAACTAAGTCAATATGGTTTTTAAAAAAAAGTCGGTAAATAGATGATAACATAATTTGTTTGCTAACTTCTACTCAGATTAATTTCAATTGAGATAGCATTAACAACTAGGAATCCTTGAATCATTGTCTAGGACTCGCGAGAAGTTTTTATCCTTAAACTAAACGAAAAAAAATCAGCCTAAATAATAACTTAAGTCAAGATGTTTTCAAAGTTCCACTGGACTAATTTAGAAATCGTAAAGTTGAAACATGTCGAAAAGTAAACAGTTGTTACCATTAGTATTAGATTATTGTCGCACTGTCGCATAATACCTACAAATTAATGCCAACCAAATAGTTTAAATGATAAAGTGTTCAACACGAAACCTGAATGCCTCGATTTATTCGCCTGTGTGAATCGATGTACATATGTACTAGGTTCTACTTTGACTGACCAACTGACTGAAGCATCCTATCGCTCATGTAGTAAACTTGTGTACTTGTGTATAATAGTTCTTAAATCTCAATTTAGTAACTAAAAAATCAAATTCAAATATATCTATACACATAGAAGAAACAATGATAATGAGTCATAATTATAACGTTTAAACACATCAGTTAACATTAGCAGAACACTAGAAAAACAAAACAATACTTACATGGTAATCCATAAACATGTAATTTATAAAGACCTTTCACATTCAATGTAACCGAATCAAATGTATAACTTTCTAAATCTGTAGTCGCACAATTATATTCTTGTTTAAAATTGGCACCATCATTCTCAGAATCCGATGTACAATCATTTTGAAGATTAATTATTTTCATGAATGCTTCTATACCATTGAAATATAAAGCTGTATTTTAGAAAAAATAAATTAAAAAAATAAAACACTGTAGAAATGCATCAATTATTAATTTTGATGAGAACAATGTAAAACAAACAATATAAGCTAATTGATGAGAACTAGGCTTATTCTGATTGTAACCAACCAACAATAATAATAATAATAATAATAATAATAATAATAATGATAATAATATTCAATACATTTTCCAGTTCATTCATGTAAATTAAAATTTTTCTTTTCTCCAACATTCACACAATTCCTCTGATGAAAAAGTAAATAAATAAACAACATTCAAATCATGCCATAACAACAACAATAACAATTTTTTGGACAAGATTCTTTTTTTTTGTCAACAGAGCACAACTAACATGGTAAATGTTTGTATCGGGTTAAACAATTAATTGATCAATCAACCAAGACCAACTAAGAGTGAAATTATAAAATAAACTTTTCAATGAATTCACCAACAACTGGTTTTCACATGTTCAACAAGTAGTAATAAACAATCGATGCACATTAATCACTCTTGACCATTGAATAACAAGTAGATAAGACAACAAACCCCAAGTGTTTAAGGTTATTGATTGAAGTTAGTCTAGCCTCTTAATTAAACGAATCCTAATTATGACTCAATAAAAACTAATCAATGGGAGTGTGTGTGTATATGTGGTGTATAGGTTAGACAGAAGAGAAAAAAATGGTAAAGTTAATCAGTTGGTTGTTTTCAACATGGAGGGTTATGTAAACAATATGGGGTGTAAATATAATTGTGAAAGTATGTCAACTAGTAACTTTGTATATAAACTTGCTATTAATATTAGTTAGTATCTGTTAACATAGATCTGAAATGTTGACAAAACTAATAAATATTGATTGGGAACCTGTTGTATAGTATATCAATGACAGATCCTACCACTGATATAGTACATATAATTTATCTTGCCCAACTAACGATAAATGACAAAAAAGCCGTATGGATCTGATACATCTTGCTGTATAGTAACTGAAGCCCCGATTTGAAGGCTTTATCGGTAGAATATCGGACTCTGGATACTAATAGTTTTATAGAGCTTGCTTCTGACTACTTGTGTCTACTCAAGTTCAGAATACAGTGTACTTGATGTTGAGTCACTTAGGCTAGTAGTAGTGATCACAGTGCAACTTGACCAGCATTCAGGGGAACTAGATTGCAATAAAACCCGACGATCTTCACACCGAAATCTTGAATAACTTATTGTTAGACCACCACTAGCAACACACATGCACTGGATAGCCGTTTCGTCATGGTACGGGACTCATAGATAGTGCCCATTCACTACTCCACTCGAACCCAGGATCTTCAGTTTCTCGTGCGAACGCCTAGTCTCTAGACCACTGAGCTCGCATCCGACAGTGTTAGTATCTAGCTTTGATCAATCAAGATTTTGAGCAATGCTGAAGAGTCCCATAATGGGAAAAAAACTGCCGTCCAGTGCTTCCAAGTTTCTAATGGTGACCTAACAATGATTGATTCATGATTTCAATGGAAACAGCAATCTTCATAACTCTGTACTGAAGATCTTTACAACCCTCATAGTGACATATATATATATATGTTCTACTTTTCCTAAATTCGCTTTGTATCTAACTAAACAACATTACACAGATAAACTTGTATAATAGTAAATCACCGTATCAATATGACACATACATTCTTTTTCATTACTGTGACAATACGGTAATACAGTCAAGTATGATAACAGTTGAAAAGTACATCATTTCACAGAAGAAATCTATTTCCTCTTATATAAACTAGTAGTAATAGTGGTAGTAGTAGTAGTCCCAGGTTATTTCTTTTTTAACAAAATAAAACTAACATAAACTAAATTATATATTGTATTTTGATGTGAACATAATGTTTGTTTGTCCGTTTAGGTTTTACAAGTATCAAAAATGTCAACTTTCAACTACTTTAAAGCAAAAAAAAACCAAAAGCATTTTATCTGAAAGTATTCATAAAACACATATGAGATTATTACCTGATGGTTTTTCTTCTGTGTTATTTTGTCAATAATATTAACAAGAAAGAATTCAATCAAATTTTTTGCAGTGATTTTTTTATGCATACTTAAAAATACCTAATACTGTTGTTTTTAATGCATTCTTCTAACTAGGCACCTAGGTAATAAATTGACCGTTATCGATGGAATTGGGATAAAATGAAGAATTTTTAAAAATCGGAGATCGATGAAAATTGGCGGTGAAGTCCAAGACGCGCGTTTCGTCCAATTTGGTAATACTCGTCAGCTGAATTTATCCTGAATCCTAGAGATAATGTCCATATAGGGCTCGAATCCGGAACTGTTCTCTTCAAATACTATTGCATTATCCATTTAGATACTGAGTTCATATAGCCAGTGGCTTTTGCAATGGGGTGAAATTCAATTCCTCATTCATTTCGTTTATAATACTTCTGATTTAATGACAATATCGAGACTAACCTCACAGGAAGAACAAATATTAAACAACCAATACAAAATGAATTAATCCGCAAAACAGGTTTTCAATTATTTATCTTCTTTAAGAATTTCATAATTCTTCTGTTCAGATTAATTTTACTACCGACAGGTTCCATGTTTAGCCCTCTTTTATCTAAGTCCAGGCCAGTTACTATTGTAGTGTTACTCAGTAAAATTGGAAAACCATTTCGTAAATCGTTAATTTGCAAAATATCATTTCATCATATCAAACTGGACTGTTCCTGTTGCAAAACATCAGTCCATTGTCACTATTCATGCGTTTCATACAAATTCCATTGTGTTCTAACTCTTCCTTTCTTGATTTTCCCCATTCTTCTGCTGCCAGACATTACGTTGACACTCACGTCATATACTACTTATAAGTAGCTCGCACCACACTACTACTTCAGTTTCTTTAAAATTCATTCTATTAAATTCATCTAACAATATTGATATGGTGTGACATGTTGATTAGGGTTGACAGTATTACTGATTAGTATAGTGATAAGTAGTAGTAAGTAAATAAGTAAGTAGTAGTCATAAGCACACTGTTTAAATCATAATCTAGGCTGATATGTATATATATATATATATATACTCATCATTATTCAGCGGTTCAGTAGTAGTTTAACTGACACGCCATTGAAAATCAATAAACACTGGACAACTGTTTCATCCTACGATAGAATGTTTTTACTGTGCACGTTTATCATACTGTTACAGAGCGACACCAGAGTCTATGAGATCTTGTGATGAGTCTTGACGCTTAAACATGAAAAGATCATCAAATAACACTATTGATGACATTCGTCTGAAGAGAAAACAATTACGAAATGCCATCTGATCTTCTTTTTCAATGCTTATCTTCTCAGTGCATGAGATAAACCATATTTTTAAAAAAATGCCAAGATTTCTCAAACTTTTATTTCGAATTAATGAAATAGTTCCTTTGATTTTCTCAACTCCTTTACATCACTCTCTCTCTCTCTCTCTCTATGCACTGTATCATAATTTACATGTGAGAAAATGAAATAAGCAAACCTTGAAGTAAAAATTAGTTTACATGTTCGGCTAAGGTCAATTTTATTTGATTCTATACACCTATAGAATGGTGTATAAAAAGAAATTTTTTTAAAAAAAAATATTACATTTCACATATTAATCAAACAACCGATACACAAAAAAAAACTGAGTAGTAGTTGTAGTAGTTTTATATGTAATTGAATAATTGTGCATTGTATATTAATCGTTAAATTATTTGCAAATTTCAATCAAATTCATGGGTGTGACAAGTAAAATTTGCAAAAACAAATAAGTAAACAAACAAACAAACAAGTGTAATTCATAAGTAAAAATAAACGAAATAGTTAAAATCAAATTTATTGTACACATTCTTTAAACCACACCTATTGAATTGAATTTATGTAAAATAGTATTATTATTATTATTATTATCATTGTGAAACAGTTGGATTAACCAAACAAAACAAAATAAAAATTTTCTATATTCAACATTGAAATGTTTAAAACTTGATTTATAACAATGAAATGGTAAATAATGCCTTGACAGAAGATATGCATTGAAGTTTGGACAAAAAGGAGATTATGAACAATGCATTTAAAGCTTGTACTTAACTATACATCAATCAATCAATCAACAGATAATGCTTACGGTATGAATTAACGTTCAACGATCTTCCAAATCAGATACTCGTACAGGCATATATATATATATATATATATATATATTGGTACAGTTTTTCCCAGCATGTCCAACTTTAGAGATTAGAACTATCGCACAAGGTATACATCCATGGACGTTATAACCGACAGTCAGTAAGTGACTTCATGAAATGATTCTATTCCGTTTATTTGATTTCCTCTAGCTTCACAACATATACATAAGCATCATTCCAAATATGTGACATTTCACTGTGAATCTACTTTATACAAAGATCATTGAGAATGATTTATTGACTAAAATAAGCTTGTGAATTGTGTATTCAATAAATGCCATTGAATTATCATTACTAGTTTTCAAACCAAAAGGGTAGCTAATAAGCTTGATGTATATAAAAATCTATGTTCAGCAAATAAATTATCCTAAATTGAGTTCATCATTTTACGTTTAATCTAATGTTCTGAATTGAATAAATCTGAACTGAAGAACTCAGTTAAGGCTTGAAATAGACAATCAGTATGTAAGTACATCAGTTCATGGTGCCATACCCATTAGCACAGAGATTCAATTGTCAATTCAAATCCAATAGTAGAAGAGGTAGTAAAAGTATTAGCAGTAATCGGACAGATTAGGATTAGAAGATATTATTCAAGAAGTGTGATTCAGTGAAATAAGTTTAGAAAGACAAAACTAGAGGTGTTGAATAATCAAGAAGATTAGGATTTGAGAGAACACAAAGAATAAATGCACCGGCGCCATTGCAAACGATTCTGAGCCATGTCATTCAGGGTCTCCAACCATCGATTCTTATCACCTCGAGGACCCCAACCAGGCAGTCGACACCTACCGACATAACTCAGTGACTTCATGGATTTCTGCCATGTTTTGGTCTGGCCGCCCCTAACTTTCTTCCAACCTACTCCTACACTACAAAACAAAGCTCGTCGATTATTTCGTGATTGACATTGTGACTGAAATTTGGTAATTCTAAGCTGATATTTATTAATCCTGTGCGGATTGCTTCGATCCAAACTTTATAAAATAAGTTTACAGAGAACAAACAGCATGTGGCTAACAGCGGAATCCAAGACACAGGTTTTGTCGGATTCGCGATTCGGCAGCTGGATTTAGCTTGATTCGATAGTTGATTCTCACCCCAACACTGGAAACTAATGACTTTCGTTTCAAGCACCAACCCATTAATCACTTGCGCACGTGGTTTTCAGAGACCCGGAATGAAAATCAATTCTGCGATTTAATTAAATCCTATTGAAGAATCCCAAATACAATGAAATATGCGTGTTGGATTCTACTGTTATTCACATTCCATCCATTCTATATGAAATATGTCATAAAGACTGAACTCTGACATGCAGCACTGATAAAACAAATAAACTGAAAGTGATCGAAAATGCTTATTCCAAAAACGAACAATTCCAAGTTCATATTATTCTCCTCTCCACTCTACATAACGCTACCCGGTATAAAACCATTGAAATAATCTATTTTCTTTCTAGAAATTTATAATAATCTGTTGTTAAAGTGTAATATCATACAGCTAAGCTGATCATGTGAATTTGTTTCTGTCTGATAAAATAACTATTATCACTTGTATCAATAATAATAATAATAATAATAATAATAATAATAATAATAATAATAATAATAATAATGCTCAAACTTTCAATACCGTTAATTATTGAAGTGAAATGTTAAGAACAGCACAAGAATGTGTATTTTAATCAATAGTCAATTCTGTGATGCACATTGCACAACAAATCTTTTTGTATATTGAAAATTGAAAACAATCAGTCATCAAGTAAGTACACATCTGTGGATTGTAGTTGTTTGGAATCAAGTTCGAATTGAACTATACCGATTAGTTTATTGTTTAAGCAATCAAATTTTGTAAGTGTAACGAAATGCTTTTATTACTGCATATTAAGATATTCGAGTGTTTTTATGATACATAATACTTGTTCTTAAAATTCTTCTTCTAATTTATAGTGAAGTGAGTGAAGTATTCTGGTCAGTGGATACTTATTTGTAGAAGACTACAAAACATTACAAATGTGAAACACATATAACAAGCAAAGGTTAGATAAGTCGGTGTCTTCTCAGTATTTTTTTTACGTATGTTGAAATCGATAAATCAGTAATGCTGTGTAAAGTGATGAAGTTCAAAATAAAGCAAAAGTAACAATCTATATATACATGCTTCGTTGTTTCGTTTATTTTTTTTGTTCAAATTCAACAAGCTACCAAGTCATATTAAGATTAAAGCTTGAAAACGAAACTGGAAACAGATGATTGAAGTACAGAAAAGGTGTTATTTCATGAAATCATTGACAGTCACTTTTATTCAAGGTGTATATATGCACGCTTCTTAATTAAACGTATGAAACAGTATCGATCCATGGTTGTTATTAGACAGATGGTCTAGACCAATATATTTGTGGTCAAACTACATTCACTCTTTACCTCGATTGCCAAAATTCAACCCGTACTAAAAAGAACTAGACAGACAGGAAATTGTTCACTATTCAATGGCTAACCACCTGTAGTCTTTACCACCCTCTAAAACTTGAATTTCATGTAATTTTAAGCTATTTTATTTTTTAAATTCATATGTTCTTTTTTTTACGAAGTTCATTGATAATGTCTTAGATTTTCAAATCAGTTAATGATATTATTTGTCTGAACTATTCTTATGTTGACTAGTGGTATTAGGTAGTTTTTATTACCGACTTTTTAGCTGTTGATTATATACTTAATTGGATCTCTGAGGTAAGTCAGTTGTTCCAAAAGAAATAATCGATAAGTAGAAAATTGAAGAAGCACTAGACGCCTGTTTTATTCTATTTTAGGAGTTCTTATCAATGAGTATTCATGCATGATAGCAATGGGCTCTATAAAGGTATGGTTATTGAATATGGTGTTCAATTTTTAGGGTGCAGAAAACTGTACCAAAAAGGTTGAGATTTCTAGCTAATCCAACGAGTTTTATAAAATCAATCTATAACTACTAACCGACATTGTTGAGAATAAGATCAGAAGCAAATATTAAGCTCTCTGTCATACCCTGAATACTTCTTACCCTATGTTTATATCAGTTTTAATCCTATACAATCACCACATATTTATAACATTGTACCAGATCGTATTTCATATGTTTGCGCGTTTGTTAGCCTCACTTATCATGATGACCCAGTTGAAATTCAGGTCCCACCAAGGAAGGCAAGTCAGTTGTAGAGCAGTAAAACTTAAGTCACCAAATTAAAGTCTACGAGCGGGGTCGTCATACTGTCACCTGTAATAGGTTGTAATGGCAATAAGGTGTTTTCCTCAGATAAGCGGTATCTGTGGTGATATCACCTTTCCACAACGGAAGGGGGTGGTTAAAAAGATCAACCTTAAAAACAGTCCCTCTCACCTTACTCTATAGCTCTCCATCGAAGGAGGAAAAGACTATGAAGTAAGGAAGTGAAGCATCAATAGATATTTACGAGTAAATTGTGTGTGACTAGCCGCAAACAGTTGTTGCTTGAGCTATCCGAGCAAGTAATCAGACCGTCACGACCATCCGTATTCCAGCTTCCGTTTTAAGTCTCTCAGGAAAAAATCGTGTTCAACGGGGAAGTAACAACTGTACATACAATTCCAACAACACTCAAGATCACTCTGTTCTAATATTAAATTATCATATTAAAAAAATGGTTTACATAAACCAGGTTTTACATACCATACTCGTGTGGCATATCATCTTGTTTTGATGTTACAAAATTGACACTTGTTACAGAATAGGTCTTTCCAAAAAATATTGTAACATTACGATCCTCAGTAGATGCTAACACAGAACTTTCTGTCACAGTACTTTCATCATTCAAATGCCATAATAATCCATCACATGATTCCATGGAGTCCGCAGGAACTCGATGATCAATATATGGCTTAAACAATGTAATTTCAACTAAAAGAAAGAAGAAAACAGTTACAAAACAAAAATGACTTGGATAAGGGAATTGAGCAATTACTCGCTCAACGTTCAATTCCTATTTATAAATCAAGGTGTAAAGCAAAAATACAACTAAGTGGAATAAAATACAAAAGGCAATTCCACCAAAACACAAGCATTTTGAACTCGACAGTATGAAGTCGAGAATAAATGAGAGGAATAGGCGAGGCGGAATGAAGAAAACTTCTCAATTGATGGTTATTGAATGAATCGCATAAAATTTGGAAGTATATACACGATTATTCCTATCACTTTTGAGGTAAGCTAAAAAAAATACGTGTATATATGTGTACCAAGTACACATACTTATACATGTTATTGAATTCCATTATATTTAAAGTGAAAACTATTGAACTTTTCTGGTGGAATAAGGAGTATTCTTTAGTTACGCCAAGGTTATTGTTCAATGCTGTTATCTTTCCAATGGTTAATCAACACAACTCAATAACCGATCTATGATGTCGCTTCAAACGTGATGTTAGTTGCTACTTAGAGAATAATCAATCGCAAATATCACAGTCTTACAAGAGGTCAGTCGAAGATCAAATAACCCTTACTGATAATATGGGAAACTATAAAAGTGAGTACCATTAACCCACAAACCCACAGAAAAGATAAAGTTCCTGAATATTGTCAGGCATATCGATCAACGAACCACGAAAACACCTCTAAGGTTTCCTACTAACTGCCACTATATACTCAAAAAATTGAATAAACATGGGATATTATTGAATTTCCAGTATGTGGTTGTGAAGAAGACAGGATAAATTCAAAAATTCGTCAATCCTAATAATTGATCAATTATCATTAGCAATATAGTTAGTTAATCTGTAAACTACGGATAATTTACAAAAAAAATATTTTTATGATTATATATATATATTACAAAACGAGTATTTGTGTGTAAATTTACAAATACTGGGTAGCATCATTGATGAGCAAAGTCCATCTGATACAGAAGTAAAGACATGGACTAGCGAAGCGAGGGTAATATTTCTACAATTGAAGAACATCCAGAACTCTAAACAACTGCCAACCAACACCAAATTCACAATTTCCAGTACTATATGGAAAGGAAAGTTGAATAACTTAGAAAGCAATCATCCACAAGATACAGGTTAACAGTTGTCTATGCAAGACACTATGGATCTGTTGGCCAAATCACATCAGTAACAACCTACCGTGGGATAGAATAAACCAGATTGAAGTTGAGTAAGAGATTAGGAAAAAGCGCTGGAAGTGCACAAACTGCATCGCGAGGCAAGCCACAACTTGGAACTCTCAAAGCCGAAGGAAAAGAGGAAGACCAAAGAACATCACGCCGAGAACCGGAAGCATAATAAGAATGAACACTAGTTCGGTGCGACTGGAAAGGAAGTCCCAAGACAGAGTGGGTTGAACAATGTTTTTGTTGGTGGCCAATGCTTCATTAGGGCTAACAGGTAAAGGTAGTAAGTAAGTAAACTTACAAAACGGTAGTCAAAATATTGTTATAAACATTATTTTAATCAGTGTTTATTCTTTCCAAATTTATTGCAAGAATTCACCAATGTTGAAGTAGTTTTATTTAAACTACTTTTTCGTGATAGGTGAAAATCATCTCCTTTACATGCTGAATTATTTTTTAACTGTACGATGTCAAGATAAAATAATGCCAGCATTGTATAGAATTTTACTCTTCTCAATAGTACAATAACAAAAGAGGCAAACCGACTAGAAACAACAATGAAAAGTGAGAAAAGTATCACTTAATAAATAATTAAATTTGATATCTAAGTAGACAGTCAAATGGATATGGAAAACTTTACATAAATAGGCGAAACTATGATTTACGAACGACCTGTAAGAGATATCAAATTACTCTTGAGAAACAATGAACTGTTTTATAGGGTTAAAATAGAGTTTTACAGTTAGTGTGAATTTGAATCCACAGTTAAAGTTAGAAGTCAAGGGGTTAGCAATGAAAATTAGGGTGTTCACCACGAACTGACATCATATATAATTCTTAAATATAAATTGGCTGTATAGATGAATTTCCAGCCAGAAACCATCTAATCTCTGATTGCTTTGTCCAGAAATCGGAAGTCCCACATATTTAATCATGTCCTCTTAAGGAATACTTTTAACTTGTGACAAAACATTTGTTTTCTATTAGTTTTCACTGTTCAATAACATCCTTGGAAGTCTTCAAAAGTTAAAAAATCTCATCATCTTGGATGTTTCACATGTGATTGTTCACCTGTACACTATAACCAAAACAGACCATACGTGAAGATTTTGCTTTTCATTGACAAACCAAAAGTTTTTAATAAACGATTTCTAATATCATCACGATATAAGCATGTTGAATATTTACAGGTTATCAGACCGCATATCATATTAGATATGACGATTAAGCTTGACTTTCAATCTCCTAAAAGCAACTCCACTTTCAAGTAGATAGAATATCCAACTAGTCAATTACTTTTTTAAGCTTTTCAGAGTTATTATTTGTCTAAAATTAAGAAGTTAGTTAATTTGTGAAGAGATACTTATTTGCTCTACTACAACTTTATTGATTCATTCAGTCGATTATTTACTCATGCATGTATAGAACTGTATACAAAAAAAATCATCAAAATCTTACTTTGGCTGTGATTATTCACAACGATTCTAATGTTGCATTCTCTCCAGTACTTTGAGCCATTTTTTCTTTTATTAAGTTGTTGAGTGCTGTTTGTTAGTGTATAACTCTCATTAGAGATTTTATTTCAAAAAGCTTAACTTTACTATAGAAAAGATGGAATGTGGATGCCAGTGGGATGTTAGACGAGTGTTTCGACCTATAAGGGATACATTAGCTGGACGTCACTGCAATTCGGAATCGATGTCCGCACTCTAGGATTTGTACCTGAATTCAAGTCAGAATATCAATATCAACTTAGTTAACTCGCCTGGTTAGGTTGTGTTACACACTAATATACTCTTTGCAGATAGTTACACATAACGCTAGACTTTTGAAGTAAATCTATGGTGAAATATTGAACTCTTACAATATACAGCATTCATAAAATAAATGAACGAAAGAATGATCAACAATACTGGATTTATGCAATACAATTATTGGACATTGAAAATATTTTCTTTTACTGCAACAAAATTAGTTATTTACAATCTGTTTATTTTCCTCATGTTTAATGTATATATATATATATATATATACATATAATTTTTTTCCCAGCTTATTGATTTTGTTCAATAATTGGAACATTTAACAAAGTAGTTATCGCTACTCTTTAATACTCAAATGTGACAATTTTGAAAATTTTTGACAAGTAACAAATTACTTTTGTCTAGAATAAGGTGTACATAGAATGAATTTAGAAATAAGGCTACCTGTCAGATATATATATATATATATATATATATATATATATATAGCACTTGAATATCCGTGCACACTTATCACTTTTTGAAGAATCTTCTTGAGAAAAGGTGAGGTTAATAGTAGTGATCATGTGACAGTATTGATTAGTTCTAAAAGGTGGAATTCAACCAAATAAAAAAAGAGCTTATAGTAATAAGGATATCAATTATAATTATAATTATTATTATTATTATCATGGTGTATGTGAATTAATATAGACTAATTTATTTCATGCACACCTGATAATCAGTCTACAGATTTATGTAGAAATTAATCTCAGTAAGCTTTGCCAGTTAGCTTTGTAACCTCTGTATCCATATGTTTATATGATGATCGAACAGAAAGAGATCATAGAAATTGAATCTGCTACATTGTAATGCATACAAATGTTTATCACACTAATCATAACGTAAAACTGCATGATAGATTTAGTATATATATATATATATATATATATATATATATATATATATATATATATATATATATATATATATATATATATATATATGCTTAGACTAATGACATTAAAATGTACGTTATAAAACTGTTGAAAACGTCCATGACCTTAAATCTATTAATGATAAATTTGAATATAACATATAGATCATAGACTGAGATTAATTTAGATTAGACAACTTTCAAAAATTAGGAAGCAATAAACAGATGTTTTATTTCTTAGTAAAAGACAATTAAACAGTGTTCACCAATGTCCGTGTTAGGCTTTATGCGACAAATTTATCACCTTTAAACAATTGAACTGATTCACATTTCTATTCTCAGTTAAATTGTGATATTGAGTGATTACCATTCGATTAGCATTGATGACATCTGTTTCACAGGTGATTGAATACTACCAAATCACGATATCTTCGCGAAATTCTAGAAAATATTTATGAAGTTAGCCATAATTTATGAGCATATGAATATTTGATGTTAATATTTTTGTGATGACTGATTAGCTGAATGCTTAATTATATTACGAATGATATAAACTAGATGTTATGACAGATTGTAAAGATAAATCTAATATTAATGTTCATAAGTAGTTTTTATCTAGCCTGGATTTGTAACAATGGAACAGATAGCTTCTTCAGGGGATAAACTTAAACTGTTTATGAATCCATTTGTTTGAAGCTTAAGCATAACTCCAAAAAGTATCAACAGTGCCTCTGTCTAAAATTCATCAGAGGATTCAGTTCCATGCAACCCAGTTTCACAGTTAGAGAAATTAGTATTGAGCTCTTTGAGTTGCTGTGAACGTTCCGTAGGAGCGACATAAATGTGATGGATTGAAAAACTAGCAGTAAATCTTTAAAAAACCTCAACAGAGAATTATCATATATTTTTATTATATAGTCATTAAATACTTGGTTTATCTGATATTTTTACGTTGCACTTCTTGTGAATTTTCATTTTTGTTAATTAACTGTTCTTATATGTTTTATCGTTCTTATGAGGTCCCAGTATCGAACCCTGGTCCACCTACTTCTTCTTGGGGAACTTGGTAGAATTAATAGCTCTCATACTTACTATGTGTTTAAAGAATGAGTGAGTTTTCGGGTTAAGTTGATAGTACAGGAAAATAAACCTGTTTTTATGTTTTTTTTTCTGTTTGAGCACTGGGAATGGAAGAAGCTCGATAGATTTATCGAAGATTACCGATCTTATAAGCATAAAGGGAATGCGTTGTTTGTCCTTTATATTTAATATGGACCAAGTATGAGAGATTATAATTATGCAAGAAATATATGATTCATAAAGAAGGAATAAAATGAAGAGAGTTAATGCAGCTCATATCACTAAACAACCTTATTTATACAATCAACGAAAACTAGAAAGCATTGGATATCTGCTTCGTTCTAGTATGGGCCTTTTTGTGAATGTCTATGCACGACTTCATCGAGGATCGAATCCAGAACCATGTGACCTGATAAGGAGCGCTTAAATCCTCGTCTCACAAAACAGTTGTCTAGTTTTTGAATAATTGCTCAGCTAAGGTCAATTTATGATAAAGACTACCCTTACTTACTTACTTACTCACGCCTGTTACCCCCAATGGAGCATAGGCCGCCCATAGGTCCGTCTGTAGAACCTTCGGGGCTAATTCGGGTCCCAAGCCCGGATAAACGAGAAGGGTCAGGCATGGGGTTGGAGACCCCATCCCACCAAAAAACTAAATTTCCTGAAAAAAAATAAAACAAAACCCTACCCTACAGTAGAATAAAAAAATATCCACTAAAATAATACTGAAGTCAAATAAAAACTGGCAGCAAATGTAATCATGATCATTACTTCTTTCATTTCACGTCTTTTTATAAAGCAGTTAATTCACTCAGATTACTGATAACTAGATTGTATACAATAGCAAAATAATTGTATCACGTTTTGGAAATAAACAAAACCTACATCTATTTTTCGCCTAATTAATATTCCACAAGAATAATAATAATAATATTGATAATAAAAGTGAATTATTTCTCTAGGCATATATGTGCATTTATATTGATGATAAATATGTATATCGGTTGTGTGTGATTTGTCCCCTCCTAATCTTCAACACTAAAAATCAATGATCATAATTCATTGTTCACTAAAATATGAAACCACACAGAAGGAAATGTCAACTAGTTTATGTGCTATTTTTTTTATTCCATAAGACATAAATCTAATTATTTGGATTTGTTATCTTGTATCAAACAGCACCAAAATTATTATTTATTTATTTATATAAAGGTTAAACCAGAGAGAGAGAGAGAAAAATATATGAAATCGGTTGAAATGAAAGTCGATAAATTAATTAAAAGAGAGAAAAGACACACGACAAAAATTAAAAGGAAGATTTCATTTTTATTATACAACTATGAAAATTGTTCACTGCCATTGAAATGATGAATTAATCATTTTTAGACCATCATTAGGTTGTTAGTTACCTACCAAAGACAATGAGTGATGATGTGCAATAACTTGAATTGATTAAAGTTAGACATTAACACCGTTGGATGCTGGCGCACTAGTCTTAGATGTTGTCAAGAGTTCACGCACAAGACTGAAGGTTTATACTCGTCTCTAGGTATGCTTAAAACTATTACGGGTTCACCTTAGTCAAACAACGAGAACAAAACAATGAACCGGAGTCCAGGTAGACTACTCTGATCCGATTGTCCCAATTGTACTAGCCAGACGTCTTGATACAGAGTAGAAAGTGTATTCTACAAACATCCAGCCAGCACACAAATCGCGTTTATTTATACACCATAGAGACGTTCTTGGGAGAGTCACAAAATAGCACACTAAAATAACACAGTAACCAATCACAGCCAAGGATTCTCCTGGTGGGAAATGTGATCTCAAGGTCAACTGATCAGTCCATGAAATAAATCCAAAATAAAAATATTTATCAAGCGAGTTCTGGGGATCTAACATCCCCAACACGAAGGTTATATGATCAGTTCTCGCAAGTGGGTGGCTAAGTATCATTTGCTAAGTAATCATATACTAGGACGAAACGGCTGACCTGTGCTACCCAGTTTCTATTCATGGTATAACAATCATCGATGGATCATTTGAATGAAGATTTCATTGTCAAACATTGAACACAATTCTATGATTATTGTTGAAGTTAAAAGTATTTTTATTTAAAAAATGGATGATTCTCTGGTAGGATGAGTTACAATGTTCATTAGTTGGTTTTTTAACGAAAAAATCTATTTCAGATTATATGTTCGTGTTTGCAGAATGGAACCTTGACCACTGAGTGCATTGATCTACGAGAAATTGTATCATAATGATTGGTCTATCTTTTGGCCAATTAGATCTTATGGGATAAACGAAAATATGCTAAACAGATTCCATGAATACGTGGTATAAGCCCGCATGATTCTACTAGTGTGTTTTTGTTGTTATTGAAGTCTATGTACGTTCACTCACCATACGGATTCTCATCTGATTTGTGAAGTGTAGTGTTTATGGGATAGTAAACAGTTAAAGTATACAACAGATGAAAATCTGAACCACTGGGTGCTACTAACTTAGCAATATAACAGTAATACACCCAATGAAATTCACTGCTTCCTAATTTCAAAATTTCATCTGAGTCAGGAATAATTATTGATGTAAACTATTTACTATACATTTTATCTTACCCATGTTTACTAGTCAGTCAGCAGCAGGCCGTGCAGAAGTAGGTCTCAACATACACAAAGGAAAAAGCAAGAACCTCCGATACTACACAAAATCTTCCAAACAAATCACACTTGACGAAGAACCATTGGAAGATGTGGAAACCTTTACACATGTGGGCAGCATCACTGATAAATAGTGTAGATCTGATGCAGTCCACGGATTAGCAAAGTAAAAGCAGCATTTCTACTATCGAAGAACGTCGTGAACTCAAAACAACTGCCAACCAACACCACAGTCACAATTTTCAATAAAAACATCAAGACACTTCTATTGTGTAGAGTGGAAACTTGGAGAACTACGAAAGCCATCATCCACAAGATACAGGTGTTGACTAACAGTTGTCTACGCAAAACACTGTGGATCCGTTGGTTAGGTACCATCAGTAACAACCTACTGTGGGATAGAATAAACCAGATTCAAGTTGAGGTAGAGATTAGGAAAAAGCTCAGGAGGTGAACAGGGCACATAATATAGCGGAAAGCATCCGGATGCGTTACAAGGCAAGTCTAAACTCGGAATCCTCAATGTCAAAGGAAAAGAGGAAGAAGACCAAAGAACACATTACACCGAGAATTGGAAGCAGATATGAAAAGAATTAAGAGTAGTTGGGTTAAAATGGAAAGAAAAGTCTAAGACAGAATAGGTTGGAGAATGCTTGCCGAAGGCCTATGTACCACGATAGGTAACTAAATATTATCTGAGAAGAAGATATGATGTTAGTGTTTATTAGTGTTTATTAACATCTGTAGTTCACTTTTCGACTACAAGATGGTGAATAGCTTTTCGTCAATAAAAGTTTTCACTTTTCTTTTTATTCACAATAAACATGACTTAAAAATTGAATTCAATGGAAAAAAACTAACAAGAACTTTAACATTACAAATATAAAATGGAAGACCATAGTAGCAGTATTAGTTAACATGGTAATAATAATATGTCTATTTGACTGAAAATATATAGCTAATTGTCCACATACGTGTGTTTGTTGGGTATGTTTGTAATGTTGATGACCAAGCAGTAAAGAGGAGGAATGTACATGAGAATGGAAGAGTAACAAAGGGGAGAACAATAACTAAATTACCTACAATCATTGATTAGTTCAAGAGGATTGAACTTCTCATTTTATTCTTGCATTACATTATAGCCTTAAGATTTATCAAATAGAAACTAAGAGACTACAAGAAAGTAATTATACAACTAGGAGTTATTCGCTTATAAGTAGTCATATTGTTTTGTTTTGTTTTTTTTTTTCAAAAAAAAACATCTAGGTACAAAGACTTTCAACAGAACTGTTTTTCCTCTAGGCTAAGATTCAAAGTTTTAAGACCATTGGTTGGATAAGGAAGGCTGTTTTATGTGGGCGGTTTAATTTACATACTGAAAACGTAGATAGGCTTAATAGGAGACTAGACTCCCAACCTATTGGTTATTTATTCAATTACAGACAATTTAAATCAATAAATTGTCTTTCTACGTTTTACTGCAAATTTTATTAAAATTGAGAGTTAGTAGTACAATAGCCAGCATTGTCTGTTGTACACCATTATCAGCAATGTCCATAAACTGGGTCAATGCATCCTAACAGGATGAATGTCAGCGTTTAGTGTGTATAGGACCGAAAACAATTTTATACAAAATATGGAACAGTTGAGAATCAGTGACTAAACAAACTATTGAGGTTTTTATGAATTTCGCTTTTGTACACAACTTGAATTATTGATACAGGTGTTGGAAGTTGAGTTCCATGATAGATTAACGATATGTATATCAACAATGAGAAGTAAGAATCACTAATGTACTGATAAGAAGAAGAAACGGGTAATTCAACAGTAGTGAATTCGATATTATTGACTTAAATGAAACAAAACAAAGTGATCCATGTCAACGCTTCTGGGAGAGAGAGAGAGCGAGAAAATTGTTAAAAACACTCGATGTAATGATATGTTTAAGAAATAAAAACTAATAGGTCACTAATGAATTTTCCTATAGAAAGATTACTGTGGATTAAGAAAATTTGTGCCGACGTAAATATGACTGAGTTATTTATCTTGGTAAATGAAACATTCTTTACTTTTATGTATACTAACATCATGACTGCCATAAAATAAAAATACATAATTACCTACGTCTTTTAATGTTTTTGCACTGTATTCTTGCACCATACAATTGATTAAATAAATAAATATACATAACATACATATCTAACTATATTTACATGCAATTAAATTCATTTCATGATTGTTAATTAAAAAAAACTAAATAAATACTACACATAAACATGAACCTAGGTGAGAAAGAAGAAAAAACGAGAAACCGTACTAATTTAGATCTTTCAACAACAAGGAGAAAATATTCTTTTCTCTATTTGTTAAAATCAATAATACATTTGCGTAACCAATATACTATAAAAGACTTTCTATACAATAAAAATGATGTTTTTTAAGCTACAGCCGGAATGAATTATCTGGGAATAATATTTTATAACTAATTATTATTATTATTGTAAAATGATCTTTTTTATATTATAGAGAATATTATGAAGATTGTTGTTTTACTTTGAAATTTTGTACCAATCCATGTTAGATCATCATTAGAAAGTTGGAAGCACTAGATAGTCGTCTCATCCTAGAGTATATGGGTGTCTGAATTCATCAGCAGTGTGCATATTATTTACTCATTAATCAGAGAGTAATAATTTAAAATTATTCATGTTAACATATATTTGTAAATATATTGTATCTTTAATAAATGACTCATTAGTTGACATTTTATTTTCTACTATGATTATTTCGACTGCTTTACCATTTCCTTATGCTAATTTCATCTCATCATACTAACACATATGTATATATATGTATGTTGTGGCAATTTGAATCAATGCATACTTTTTTTTCGCCAGTCTCTTTATGTATGTATATATGACTAATTGACTAAAATTAAAAATAAATTAGTGTTGATTCACACACAAATTAATTTGACCAATAGAATTCATGCTAAAGCATGCAATCCACTCTATTATCTATCTTTAACATGACAGATTCAAAAAATAAAGAACTTGTATGAAAGGCTTGAGAAAGAGAGAGTGAGATGAGATAAAGAGAAAAAAAAGCAACATTTTCATATCAATACAAAATTTTGCAATCAAGTTAATAATCATAATGATAAGGCGCTTAGGTGAATTAATTTCAATATCATTGTCAAAGTGTGTATCATATTGAAACATTGACAATAAAGTTCACTCATTGTTGGAATTTTTCATATTATCATCTCTAAGCCATCTGACATTTGTAAAATTAATTGACTGGCATAGAAATTTTTCTTAAGAAAAAAATATTTAATGACATTTTTACCAGTCAATCCTGTATGATTAATAAAAAAAGAAATTCTGTCAAGTAAAATATTTGAACTTGTTCTTACCTGCAATAAGTTTAGATGAATATACCATTTTTACAGGATATTTGTTATTACTATCATTATTATTATTATTGTTCTAAGCTTATGTATGTATATGCATCAGAACAATGAATATTAATATGAATTACTCAAATGTAAATAGGGATATTGCTTAGTTAAGTATTGTACATATTGTATACAAATGGAATGAATTGATTTTCTTATTGAAACATTTAACTAGATGGTGAATTTAAAACAAAACAGACTTCTAAGCAAACAAGAATAAACATATATATATATATATATATATATATATATATGCATAAGAAAAACGAACAGAAATAATTTTTAGAGTCAATTTGAATACATATCTGTGAATAATAATCTTGGTAAATACATTAGATAAGAGTGAATTAATGCGACAAATCCTATACTTCTTTCTCATTTTTACATATAAAATAATTTCAGACTTGTATGCGTCAATAAATTAGCGGGTAAAAGGAGTGAAACAATGAAGAAGTATGTTAAATATGTCTTGAATAGGATAAGACATATGTTTCAGACTCTACTAATAGCCACCACCAAAAGATTATAAACTATACGATAAAAATCCACTCAAAGTCTAATTACAGTGAAAGAGATTGATCATTTGTAGTCCTGAATGTCAAAAACGGAAAATCGTAAACTACATTTACTACATTAACGATGCTTTAGATTGGAAACATAATATGGAATCTTCACAGAAACATACAGTGAGTCAACTTGTACAACTTTTCAGCAGTATCATAACGTAATTTACCATACCCATGTGAAACTGTTGGGGATGTTAGATCCCCAGAACCCGCTTGATAAATATCTTTATTTTGGATTCATTTCATGGACCGATTAGTTGACCCTGAGATCACATTTCCCACCAGGAGAATCCTTGACTGTGATTGGTTACTGTTTTATTTTAGTGTGCTATTTTGTCACTGCCCCAAGAACGTCTCTATGGTGTTTAAATAAACGCGATTTATGTGCTTGGATGTATTTTGTGCTGGCTGGGTGTTTTTAGAATACACTTTCTACGTTATATCGAGAATTCTTGCTGGTACAATTGGGACAATCGGATCACAGTAGCCTAACTGGACGCTGGTTGATTGTTTTGTTCTCTTAATTCGACTAAGATGAACTCGTAATAGTTGAAGCATACCTAGAGACGAGTATTACGGAAACATGCCCACTAAGAGTAGAGGATATTTTTAGGTTTCTTCTATTCGGTCATTGGTATCTTGAAAGCGTTGTTCGCTTATCGTGCGGCAAGCGAGTAAGCAATGCTGGTGTTAAGAACCGGGTACTAAGTAAGGATGGCTGAAGTAGTAAACCGTCATCAGTTGAGGTGGTTGGGAGATGTGTTACGTATGGCCAACCACCGACTACCTTGACAAGCAATGTTTTGTGATATAGGGTTAGCCTAGAATAAAGCTCGGGGCGGCTAAAACGAAACATGGCACAAATCCATGAAGTCACTGAAAACTAGACTGAGCCATGTAAGCAGGTGTAGACTACCTGACAGGGGTTCATGAGGAAATGGTAACCGATGGTTTAAGACTTTAAAGGGAAAGGTTCGAAATCGTTTTCACTGGTGCAGGTGCATCCATTCTTTGTCTTCACTCAAATCCTAATATTCTGAATTCCTCATCACCTTTATCTTTCTCTTTGTAAGTATAATTTACCGGACTATACTTCATGAATAACATCTTCAGACACTAATCTTCTGCATTACTGCTAATACTTCTATTACAAATACTACTATGGGATCCGAATAGACAATTCTATCTGTCTGTGCTAGTGTGGTATGGCAGCATGAACTGATATACCTACGTACGAAGTTCTACGTTGTAGCTGATTGACCGATGTATAAAGATATCGAGTGAGAAAGAGACTTACTGAGTTCACTATTTGAGTTAGTGAAAATGCACTGATTTCTTAAAAACTAATATACATCACTTACTAACCCGTAACAATTTTAAACACTCTTAAGTTTTAAAATCCTTTTTCCAGATAGCCATAATTTGAAAAACAATCAAACATTGAATATATAAAAAGATGTAGAATGAAATGAAAGGACTGTCTTGTTTTGTTTGATTACTATTTTTAATATGCAACCCCGATTGACTGACAGTGTTAATAGTTAAATTCCATAAAGTAACTCAATCCAAAGCCATAATTTTAATGTCTGATTAGAATTTGATAATGTGGATAGTGAGTTTTGAAATGATAAAAAAGATTTGTCGAACAAGGGTACGATTTTAGCAACACTCTCCAAATATCATTCACAATACTTCAAGAATATGTCACACGGTTTAGTTAATTATTTGCACGAAATGTAGAACATGGCACATTTGTTCATCATTCCAAGTTGTCACACAATATTAGCACAACAAAACGAAACTATCAAGAGATCCCACAGTAATATTAGTAAGAGTATCGATGGTAGTAGAAAAGATTAAGCTAAAACGGCATAACAGTGACATGATATTAGATCATTTTGGCAAAGTGGTCAATAAAAGTGTCGACAGGTATGTCAAAAGACAAATGATGGCAACCCATATCATCAAGAAACATTAAATAAGCACTCAAAAGGAAATTATGAAGTATGCTTTTTTTGAAGTCACAGTGCTGAAAGTTGCCTAATGCAGACAACTAAAATTAAATCGTTTCACTCAGTAAAGATAACTCCACTGGAAATATCCACATGCATCACAAATTTTCTCGATTCCGTCACTGAGATCTGTAATAGTTGAATCAACTACTTGAATACAAACCCGAATTTTTATTATTGACAAAAGAATGGAAGTTGTTTACTTTGAATCAGATGTAATGAATAAGCACAACACACTATCAACATCAAAAATAGCAGAACTAGTTCCCTCAAATGAATATTTCGTATGAAGCTATTCTTTCATCATGATACATAAATTGATGGTAGCAGTATAGGGGGAAATTTGGCCGTTTTTAGTAGGCAGAAACATTGAGTTTAGAGCCGTTTATTTGGTTCCTGAATAATTTTCAATACTCAACTAGTTTAAATTAAGCGTCAGTGTGAGCATTCAGCTTCGCAAAATATCCGCATTCATATTACTGCAGTACGTGGGTGGAATGGAAATACAGAAATGCGATATACATCAATGAATTGTTAGTAACTATGTTCGTGAGATAAGCAGAGGGGCTAAAGTTATGTTTGAAAATGTAACAATTTAACTAAGCGAAATGTAGTTTGGTTCAAATACAACCATATGTAGTGCAACTTACCAATATTATTCTTTATGCTACGATTTTCATCAAATAGAGTACCGCGTATTATTAAATCATAAATTCTAGTCCATCCCTCTTTTTGTGACTGAAAACTCCATAACAAACTATTGCCAACAAAGCCGGTATGTGAACTGTCATATGCTTTACAAGCAGGTATACACAGTGTAGATGTTTGTTGAGATGTACAATTGTACGAAGATCCAAATGAATTCGTCGTATTTTTATCGAATCCATAACCAACGCTGATAGTTTGTTTAAGATTTTCAGGTTGATCAGCTGTTATAAAACACAAAAATTCAAAACTACATTTACGCAAGTTATAAAAAGACTGAGATATGATTTCACCAACTTGAGATATCATAATAAAGCGTCTAAATACTTTATAGGCTTCAACCATGTTGCGTCAACGGTTATCATTCAAGCAAGTTGCTGATTTACTGTATCCCAGTTATGTGGAGCTACCTTGTCTACTATATGGATTCAGACGATATTTCGTATTTAATTAAGTCAACATAAAGAATCTATTCAGTAACAACACGACGTAATCAAAATGATTTTAGACACCTAAGCCTATTTCGATTCATTATACTAGGTTTAAAAATCAAAACCAACGAATTGACATATGAGGGTTTCTTGTTTACGTTGGAGAGAACCATGATCTTTCATCAAAATGGGTAGAATTAGGGGCATCCATTATATAAACTTAATGGATACTGGATCACCTTCGTACTACGAATCTCGGAGGCTCCAATCCAATCCTCTTAAAACTGCTTTAAAAAGCGTTCAGTACTACAAAAAGTCTGAGATAGCATATACTTATGACTGGTTGTCATAAGATATAATCTAGAATTCTCACTGAATTTTATCCTCAAAAAGATAGAAGACAAATTGGTGTAATCATGTAGTACATTTAGGAAAATTCATGATATTAATGTCCTCCATTGACATGCACATTTGCGAAATTGTAAGTAGCGCATTAGCATCAATTTGAAGTCATAAGGAAGCAATTTAAACGTTAAACGTTCACATCTTCATTTTCATTTATTCACGAAAATGTTTCAAACAAAAGGTAACAGTAGTCAAGGGAAATTAAAAATGTTTCGACTCAGCTTTTTAAAAAGTACATTTAAATATATTGTACAATACATGGAAAATTAGGTATATATCAGATGTATACAGGTGTCAGGTTCATCGGAAATAAGTAAAAATAGGCTAAGGAAACTAATGTCTCAAAACGTTTCAATCTTTTGCCCGAAAATGCTTAGATTTACCAGTAATAAATGAATATATTTGCCATGGAATGAATGAAAAAAAAGACTTACAAGTAATCTCCACTGAGCTGATTCGATATAATCCGCCAAGATCAACAAGAAGATTAACTTTCTGATCTACATCAGCATGGAAAAGTCCATGTGTGTTTTTATCGTTGTCAAATATGTCTTCTATTTTTCTTGCAGCGAGGATCTTTGTCAAAAGCCTATGATCATGTGCTTTTATATCAACAACATCATCTGATGTCAAATCAGATAATGATTTAGAAACAGAAGTAAAGACAAGTAAGGACAAATATAAGAGGTACATCCCGAACGTTTGTCACCTTAGTCAAAATCGTTCTAGCGTCTGTAACGTTACACCACTGATTAATTAAAACAAAATTTGGCGATTTTTGTGGAATAGCACAAATACGATGAAGGAAAAGATTTATATCAATAACTATTTCAGAGCTAAAGATTCTACAATACTCTTCTTCATGCCTAAGTAGTGTGGACAATGTGTTGGTGGACTTGCGTCTAGCCTACTAGCTTGTATTCAAGTGAAGATTCAACTTGTTCTTGAGGTTTTTCACTCATTGGGCCAATACCGGTATTCCTGGTTAACCACTCGTCCAGTGACGGAATAGAATCTTCATCTGAATTTATTTGAACAGGACAGATTGTAGATATCCTTTCTTTAGAAAATAAAATAGTACAACATTTAAACAGCCGAATCATTATCATGGATACGAAACGATAGTCTAGCGTCACTTGTGTGGGATGAAAGTCTTTAATCGTTTTGAACGTTTCCTACAGGAGAGCTCAGAAAGACTTGTTACTAGCAGAACATAGGATAGCTGCTTAGGTGCAGTTCTGTTGATGAGATCCGGCATAGGTTGCTAACAGAACCCAAAACTTTTATTTGTAAATGCATTTGAATGCCTAGTGAAATGAAAATAACACTGAAACCCTTTATTAGATTCTGTATTACGTTATGCAGTTGTTTTAAAGTCATTACTAGCTGTATCTTGTGAGTATTTTGGTTTATAAGGGGATGTTAGCGATGTACAGTTGGTAATATACTGTGAGCCATTGCGCCTAGTTAATGAGTGACGAAAATCTGTAGTGTGTGTACTTTTGTGTCGAGCACACAGGGTTTGTCCCAGATATCCATATCATTTCGTCTGACTATAAATACGTAGTCATGTTTCATAGCAAATAAGTGGTTCCTTCGCCTTCTCCACTTCGCTTCTCTTTGTCTTGCTTGTACACTTTTCATACTCATATCTGCCTGTATAAACGGTTGCATGAAATAAATCCAACCAACCAAACCTGTATTTGGCTTCTTATGCTCGCCTGAGTCCGATATACGGAAATTGGAGGGGAGAATTATGTCATAGCATGTATGACTATTAGTCCAAAAAGGGCGACAGGCCATTGAAGTAGTTGGGCCAACTTTTACTTCAGCTCATCCACAAGGCTAGTAAGCCCGAAATCGGACCAGAAGTCTCTTTCTGGAGCTAGTTTCTAAGTTCCAATATTGGGATTGTCTGAATAATTTATCTGAGTCCAAACAATCAGTCAACCTACTTATTGTTCTCCACATTTCGACATAATCTACAAACAATAGTGCAAATGACTCATGCAGACTCTGCAGTCCATTTATGTAGAGAAAGGAAGTAGTGAACGTACGATGATGTCTTGTGGTACATTAATTTTAACCAGTTTACATTAAAGTTATGCCCCAAATGACCTAACACACTGTCTTTGTCTATAGAAAATGTTCTTTTTAAATTCTGATACAATAGTTGTTATTCGAAAACTCATTTGATACTGCATAAGCCTAAAGAGTTGGTGTTGTTTCAGAACTAATGGATTCTCAGTAGCTAGCTAACAACATTTTTAGAACAATGATCGTGTGACACTGATTTGTGATAAATCTTTCATCTCTAGTTCTTGTTGACTAAGAATTTGTAAAATGTAATGGCGTGGAGAATTCACTGGTAAACATGTAACCACCGAAGTAAACGTTTCTCACAGCATTTCTTGTTATTATCGGTCGACAAATGTTAGTGGCATTTTTAATGAGTTTACATGTCCAGACAACGTATCATTTTGTACTTAGTTTTCTCAGTTCATGAATTTCTTGAATCTTATCAAACTTTGGGGCTTCCGCTATGAAGGTCAAAGTAAATTTTACAGCATGACGTAACGTTCACTTTCTATTCTGATCTTTTATATATTCACTTATTCTAGCTATTTCTCTCTTCTGAAACTTATATCTGCGGTACTTGTTTCCTATTTTTCACACCACGAAGTAACAAAAGAGAGACTTAAGACTCCGTAAGATGTAAGAAAATTGGATTCCTAGTGTTAATATTTCGCTGAAAGTAGGCTCAGTTAAACAGACCACAACAGTAAAAACACGATGTTGTAAACGGATCAAAGCACCGACTCACATATAATAAGACAGCTTTACGGATCAGTAAGTATTCCTTTGAAAATAGCAACAAGTCCTTATGTGTCAGTACCACACCAACCAAACTATGCGACATTTGTAAAGGCAAAAATGTTGTGAAGTGTGATAGAAGATTTCTTAACGACATGTCTGAGAACCTTGCGAAAAGAGTAGAAGACAGAGGGTTAGACAATAAAGATGTATCTCCAACATGCCTCAGTGCTGTCCTAAACAATGTACCCCAGGCGAACCACACAGCCGGAAAGAGAAGAACATGAATTAAGTGAGGCAAATGAACGCGAAAAGGAGAACATTGTACAAGTGGAAGGTCTCTCTGAAGCATTCAGACCATAGTCTTCATTCGTTAATTAGAAACAGATACAATGGCAAAGTTCGCAGTGATAAGAAACACTTCCAAACGGAGCTAGCTGACAAAATAAGGCAAACCCAAAATATCTGTTTAGGTTCATGACTAAAAGAAAACCTACAAACCAGGATGTTGTGTCGTCAAAGGCCCAAATAGCGAAGATCTCACCAACCTAGAGATGGCTGAGATCTCTAATGTCAACTTTACTGATCAGTTAAGCTAGGTACCTAAAAGTTCAGAGTACTATTCAAACCTAGTGCATGTGAAGGCCTAGGGAAATTCTGACTTACTCCAAATTAGTATTAAGAAAACTAATGTCTTTGAGTCTAGGAAAATCACCAGAATGTGACAATATTCGCCCTATAATCTTGAAACAGTGTTCAGAGTCCCTCAGTTCACCGGTATGTGATGTCATCAGGCGTTCACTGGCGTCACACTAACTACTAGCTGAAAGGAAAGAGGCTACTTCCTCTCCAATCTTCAAGGCAGGAGGCTGGAGGGCTCCAGCCAGCTACAGACCAGTCACATTACTACTGATACTATCGAACATGATGGAAGGAATAGTGAACGAATAAATAACGGGGAGAGTGGATAAAATCAACATCCTCCATGAAGCCCAACATGCGTTTTGGAAAGACCGGTTCTGCTGATCCAATGAGACTGCTAGACAACATTCTGGGACCAAGAAATACTGGACCATGCGAAACTAATTGACTTCGGTAGAGCTTTCAATACGGTAGCCCACTTGCTCTAAATAACGAAGGTGGGCATTAGATAAGCTCTGAAACCTCCAAGATAATTGAAAGTTTCATATCAGGGTAAGAAAGGTGCACACTAGCTGGCAAGTTCCACTATCGAGAGTATCATAAGAGACCATTTTCGTTTCACTCATCTTCCTGATATTTATTAATGACTTCTTAGGTAAATCAGCCCAGCTTCACTAATCTATGAAGACGATGTGAAGATCTGGAAGCCCATACGAAGCAATGAGGATTCAACTGAGCTTCGAAAGAACCCTAAAACAATACAAGAACTGGCGGTGGGAAACGGGTTCAAACACAACAAGTCGAAATGTCACGTTATCAACATTGTGCCTCACGTGACACAAACAACTTGTGTCCTCAATGGAATTCCGCTTTCTAGTGTCTACGCAGAGCACCATCTTGGTTTAACAACCACAAAAAGCCTAGATACTAGTTCGAACTACACAGAAGACGCAGCGAAGGCTAACTTAACTCACCACTTTATGTGAAGACAACTTGGTACAACCACCCTAGAATTGTTTCTGACTCCTTAAAGTTTACTCACAGCCCCTCTTCTCCTTAAACGAGACATAAGCCTCTTGGATCGAGTGTAGAGACAAGTAAAGAAAGGAACTCTCAGACTTGGGACTATTCTCGTTGAGTTACAGGCGAACAAGAGATGATTTGATAATGGCTTATAACATATTAGGTATTCCAAGTCATTGTAACGTAGGCATCCTACCAGTTCATCGTAACCACGTTCCTCGAAGTAACCCCCGAAAAGTTCCACGTCAAAGGGTAAACGCTTAGATACACCCCCACGTTCTGTTATCTGGAGTTTTTCACACTTGAAATGCTTTCTGAGCAAAAGTGACCACAGATACTTCACTGGACATCACGTAGTCACGCATAGGTTATCATCTACCGTTCGAACTAGCTCTACATGCTGTATATCTTGCATACTATGTCATCACTTTTATATCAGTAACTTATTTTTCTCGTTTAGCATCATTTCTGTCAATGTTGTTGGTTACTTTCTTCATCTACTTTGCCAATAATTAATTAGGTAATATGTCTATCGATTTTTTCTGGAACATTCGTTTTCCACCTACCTTTGTCACTTAATGATTTTCAATCTAGACATTGCGACTAACTGATCTACAGTCATGCAAAGTGGTGGATGGTGGTATCGAGAAACCCTACTATCATGAGACGAACTCATCTATTCAATTTACGAGACATATAAATTCACAAGTAACTGGTACATAATCCAATACCAACATAGGCTAGGCAATAGTTATTCAGCACACATGACGACAGACCATACAGAGCCACAATAAAACAAGGTCGACTCTCAATATCAGAAAAGGATACTTAATAAGAAATAGTGACAAAACATTTAGAAAGGCTAAGTGTTTGTTTGTATTCACTAACCAGCCACACATTACACCCATGGCAAATTATGAAACTAATTAAAACACCCACTTCTTATGGACATGACAGTTTTCTGTCAAGTACCGTAACGATCAGAAACTCTTGAATTTCCAAACCATAAGCTTCATAACTCAACTCACACTAGTTGATAAAATAAAAACACTGATTAATCAGAGAGATATGGCACCGAGTAGTTTTAGGAATCTGGCCGTTAGGTTAATTTGAATTTCGGAAATCAGACACAACTGAACTACAAAATTATTTGTCAGAGAAGTAGATGTATTCGTATAACTGGAAACATACTTCATCTCAAAAAAGAGCAACTCAAGCCAACCAATTCAACCTACATCCACAGCTGACTTCCTATACGGATACTTGAAACACTATTTTTATTCATCTTTTCATTTCCCGTTATCACTGATATGATTAGTAGGAATAATGTATAATTAGTTAACGAGAATTTATATTTATTAGCATAATCGTTGGTCAATTAGTGAAATCAAGAAATAGCAACAAGTTTACCAATGTTAAAGTGCAAGAATATCTCAATTAGCAAAGTCAAGTAATTGAATGATACAAGTCATTCTAACATTTAGTTCCAATATTTAAATCAGTTACTTGAAGTAAATTTAAACAAGGTGGTCAATTAACATTGGAAAATCAAACCGTAATCACAATATGGAAGCAATGAAATAGGATAGGCATAGAGGTAGATTAAGTATGTAAGAATTAGTTAATGTTCAGTCCAACTATCACGAAGTATAAGTATTTTTGGTTGGGATGTACGAAAATCCAGAAAACGTTTCATCTATACCATGAAGATTTCTTGCTCGCATTACAGAACATATAACGGAATCTGAAATCACATAAGAAAACATACTATTGATAATGTTTATTGAATTTTTTTCAAGCAATAATATAATTACATAACAGAGCCTTTATTAGAGGAATGATATTATTAAAAGTAACAGTGTTGCATTTCAGTATCTTCTATTCATGAATTACACAGTTGAACGATCAACGGAACTGATAATTGATTATTTTGAAATACTTATTTTCTGTTCTCAATAAACTTACAACTGATTGATCACTGGTTAGTGACCAGTGTCATATTTGTCTAGTCCTCATAATGCTGAACAAATTTTATCGATCAAGTTGTAATGAGGTCGCTAGTCTAAGTGACTTGAGACATTAGGTAGTTAAAAGTAGAAATCGTGAATCTAACTGATGACTCGGTCTTATTAACTTGGGCATATCATTAGGTGTAGCACTTTATCACATTTTATTCAACGCTTACAACTTGTTATGATGTTTTCTCTTGTAAATTCTCGTAAGCCCGCTATACATTATACACATTCTAAGCATAAGTGTGCAGTTCTAAGGAAGTAAATGTTTTCAAATCTGGGAATTTTAGTTAACTTAATGGGGGGGGAGGCGGATTGAGATATGTGTGAATCCAGTATCAGTCAATTATAGTTGTAAACAATGTTGAATCTAACGAGAATCGATCTAGACCCCCAACCTAGTTTCAACATTTTATATCAGATTAGTGGATAGAAGTTAATAAAAACAAAAAAAGAACAAATGCAATCAAAATAACAGTATTTTTAACAAAGCTTGAAAAACCAGAGAATAAAGAAGATAACTTTTAATGAATTAATAAAATCAACAACGGATGAAAAATACAAAAGGAAAAGTCAAATAATGAGTCAGTCGGTCAGCATAGAAATTCGTACGTACGTACATCAGTACACGTTGCCCTACCACATTAGCACAGAGATGTGATTGTCAATTGAAATCCCATAATAGTATAAGTAGTAGAGGTATTATCGATAATGGAGAAGATTAGGGTGCGAAGATATTATTCAAAAATTTAGAAAGAGAGAAATAGTGGTGATGAGGAATTCAGAAGATTAGAATTTGAGCGAAGACAAAGAATTGATGCATCTGCGCTATTGCAAACAATTTTGAGCCCTGCCCTTGTCTTGCGTACCCCGACCAGGTAGTTTAAACCTACCAACATGGCTTAGTCCAGTTGTCAGTGACTACATGGATTTGTACCGTGTTTCGTTTTTGCCACCCTTGGCTTTATTCTAGCCTACCTCTACATTACAAAGCATTGCTCATCGAGGCAGTCGGTGATAAACTGATGAACATTCACTACTTCATTAACTGATCTATCATCCTTGACGAAGTAGTGAGTAAAAGTGATTTTCCATCATCAATATTCAGTTGATATGCCATCATTTTTTTCAAACAGAATTAAATGGATAAAATAAATGAAAAAAAATTAGCTATACTAAATTCTAGTTATATCATCTACAATCTCCAACAAATGCATGTATCAAAATAACTGAGCAAACTGAAAAAAAGGCTAAAATAGACGAGTTAGAAAAAAATACATAACTTAAAATGAAAAGAGAACAAGAAATTGTAATTTGATCTATGAAGTATGGAATTCTAAATGAGAATTAATTAAATAACAAAAATTAACGGTTAAGAATTTCCGATGATAGAATTCTTTCTCCATTCAAAAAGTAACAAATCTGTAAATCTAAAACAATTAATCGTATTTCTGAAATTATTTCTATTTGTTCACTTATAACAGATAATATTTCATCTCAGTATAAATTAACATAAGTTAAGCTTTCTTCACATAAAAACATTGTACTTGTACAAAATAAAATTAAACATATCAATATTTCACTTACTTGGAACAGCAGAATTGACGAATTCCGGTGAAATATTTCGTGTATCACTTGATGAAGTAACTGATGGCAAAAATGGTGCAGTTAATTTACGCTCTAACAATTTTATCCAATCAATATCTTTGAAAAATCGATGTTTGCTAACTTCTTCAAAATCATTTTTACTTCCAAGTCGATGAGTTTTATCTTTTTGAAGTAACTGTAAAAGATTAAATTTACATTCAAACCATTTAAACTCTGCCCCTGGGAGTCAGGTCTTCATTAAGAAGAGTTATGATGTCTCATGATGAAAGCCGAGTTCCTTCGGAAGTCACAAGACCGATGCCCCTTTTGACAACCAGAGCAACCGTAAAGTTAGGTACATGGAACGATTCTGTGTGTTTATCTAGTTTGTTGACGCTAAGTGAATTCTATCAATGAAATTAAAATGTAGCTATTGATGTGAGTGACTCAAAATCATGTGCACAATGTTGGGATGTTAGCCACTTAGGCGTTAACCTGTCATTCATAATTATCATTACTCAAAGTAAACCATTTTAGTACTACAAACTGCGTATAATTTTACATAGCTTCGATTTCTATTCCTTGAACTACAATTCAACGGGGTTGTGGCTGGTGATCTCCTGCATGATAGAATAGCGAAGGCAATTAGTAGGACATTCTTCACAGCCAGTTTCGCGTTGACATTCTTCAGTAAAACAGTGATGAACACTTAAACGAAGTATAAGTTACCTGAGTTAGCTGCTCTGATGAAGATCACTAAATTGAGCGTACTATCAGGCAAAATAACCAGTGAAAAATTCAACATCTCCCAGCATGGTTTGGAAGGGGTTAGGTAAAAACAATACAAAGATCTGTCTTCGCACACCTGATTGATAGTGGTCATAATTAAGATAAAATCGGATCATGTTGAGTGATCTATCGTATACCTCCATTATTTCTCAACAGAGTTCGATCCTGTCTCCTACATATAGCAGAAGCCATAGGAATCCGAACCTCCAACTCCAATTTATGTGTTCAGAATAAATTTGAGACATGTCTGTCTTTTTCTTGGTCGGACGATCTTATTCTAGCAATATTAGCATAATTTTCACATGCTGTATTTGTTTATCACTTTCTCGCCTCTTTCTATGGGGTTCAAGCACACTGAGTGTGAAGAGATTACCCACCAAAGGCAAAGGAAGATAATTGCGAACTAGCATAAATTGACTGAAGTCATACATGTCAATCAATGGATACCGGCTCAGTAGTCTAAATGCTACACACTCTCCGTGAGACCTGAAGGTGGGTGGGTTCGTGAATATGTGAAACAAAAAACAACTGTCCAGTATTTTCCATTTCTTAATGATTAGCAATCTAAATACCATTTTGGATTATCTTAAACAGAACCAGGAATTCGAAGACAAAGCATGATGAGTACAAATTTTAATTACAAAATCATATTACATTTTATTGTAGGAGAATTTAGAAAAACTACTAACTCACACAAGATAAAATATTTTGAGTTGATGAACTAATTGCATTACGTGTTTTCAATGGTCTTTCCAATATATATCGATACATATGGGCACGATTCTCTGAATAGAATGGAGGTAAACCATGTAACATTTCATAAATAACACAGCCTAGACACCACCAGTCAACTGCGAAATCATATGGTTGTTTACGTAAAATTTCTGGCGCTAAATACTACAAAAAATATATGTAACAATGAAATAAAAAGAAATATTGTAACGTATATATATATACCATTTATTTAAAGAAAAAAACATCATATGAATAAAATGAAGACAACGTTATTCAAAATAAGCAAATAATATTCAAATAAGCAATCATACAAAAAAATATAGGGACTTGGGACAGAGTAGAATTGAACAAGTCAAAATAGATAGATGAACTGAGTGATCAACAGAAATCCTATTGCGAACACACCAAGCAGTATTGATTCCTTAAGGATTCCAAATGAGGCTTGCTGACTAACTCTAATCAGCATAGATACCAGATCCAGTTTTGGTTAAAGGTAGGGCTACCTAGTTATTATCCTCAACCACTTAAGTCGAAGTCGAGTTACTTAGAACAATGATTTTATTGCAATTTTATCGATAGAATCCGATCACTACTAAAGGGGATAAAAACAATAACTTGATCACTAATCAACGAACAGTTTGTGTGAGTGATAAATTTTTTCGTAAGACAAAATAATTAAAGTGGATTAATTTTGTTTTGTTGAGAACTGGATGAAATGATGATTTGAAAAACATTAGCTTTTCTCACGCTTCATAATGTAGTCTAAACTGAAACAAGAAATTGAAACGACGTAAAAATCATGATTAAGAGAAGAAATCAGTCTTAAAAAATACATTGGTCGGATGATGAGATATCCTAGTTTAAGTCAAAGTAAATACACACGTAAACAAATCAAATTTGAATGCAGTGAAAGCCAAAAAAACACAATGAGCCAAAAACTAGAAACTATTACCAACACAAATAATTAACAGTACCCTAAATATGTATTATAAAGCTACAGTTCTAAGAAATGATACAAAACTACATTTATATTTAAATAAGATACAATAGGCTAATTACATTCATGTAAGCTGAAAATAAGGAGACCTTACTGATACTACTTGGTCATGACAAGCAATATAACAGAAATCACTAAAATTAAGTAGAATGGACACCAAGTAGACGAATAAAATAGATAATCATAAAATATACCACGACAGGAAGTTGGTATGGAAATTATGTTGACCAGTTTTAATTTTAAATGAGTTCGTAAAAGATAATACTATACATATGATCCCGAAGTAATATCGCAGAACTTTAGACCCAATAATTACTCTCATATTTGAAAGATAGATAGTGGAAGATTACGGTAGCTATATACGGAGACTTCTTACATACTAAAGTGTACTTGAGAAGATGGTCAACATCATACGGAATTCGTATGATGGATTAAACTGCAAGATCGTGCATGTAGGACAGCTCACGGACTCGTTCCAAGTAAAGACCGGTGCAGGCAAGGTTGCTTACTCTCACCCTTTGATTTTCTCCTGGTGGTCGACTGGATTATGAAGACGTCGACATCTAAGGGGAAGCATGCGATACAGTAGACAGCTAAGACGTAGCAGAACGATCTGGACTACACAAATGATCTAACCCTTTTATCCCGCACACAACAAATGCAGGTGAAGATGGCCAATGTAGAAGTAGCCTCTGCCTCTCAACGTACAAAAGGGAAAAAGCAAGATCCTCCGAAACAACATAATATGCACCAACCAAATCACCCTTGATACAGAAGCATTGAAAGATACATAAACCCTTACATATTTGGGCAGCATTATCGATAAACAACGTGGATCTGATGCCGACGTAAAGACATGGATTAGCAAAGCAAGGGCAACATTTCTACAAATGAAGAACAATGAACTTAAAACAACTATCAACCAACATTAAAGCCAGAATTTTCAATACGGACGTCATGACAGATCTACTTTATGGAGCGGAAGCTTGAAGAAATAGGAAATCTATCATCATAAAGATTAGGTGTTCATTAAGAGTTGTCTACCCAAGATATTATGGATCTACTCGCCAGACACCATCAGTAACAACCTACGACTTTGAAACATGAATGATTTGAAGAAAAAAAGATTGACTCAATACC